>BLKR01006188.1:0-62813 GCA_011170035.1 Teleogryllus occipitalis
TTGGAATTCCAATAGCATCAATAATAAAAAAACAGAACTAATTCATTTTCTGCATCATCATAAAATTGACGTAGCATGCATAACTGAAACACACCTGAATAAAAAAAATAAACTATTTATTCCAGGTTACAGCACTTATAGAACAGATCGAACGGAAAATAGGGGAGGAGGGGTACTTATCGCGGTCAAAAATTATCTTTATCACCACCAAATTAATCTACCCGACACACCAGGAATCGAAACTGTTGCTATCCAAATATTTATAAATAGTCAACCATGGAAAATTATAACAGCTTATAAGCCCCCCACAGCCAAAATTATAAATGCAAACTTTCCTAATTTATTTCAACCTACCGAGAAAACTTTGCTTTTGGGTGACCTTAATTCAAAACACGTAAGCTGGGGGTGTCAAAATAATAACCACAACGGGAAAGTCCTAGCTCAACTAATAAACAATTCAAACCTAAGAATACTCACCCCTTCGGAGCCAACATACCACCCTCAGGATCGTACTCGTAAATCGGACATCCTTGACATAGGCATCACAAATACTAATATCAAATTTTACTCCACACCTACTTTCGAACTTGGCTCTGATCATATCCCGGTAATCATTACTACACACCAACTTATACCGCAACACGCCCCCGCCCCTAAACCAAACTCAATAAAAATTAATTGGCACAAATTTCAAAAAACAGTAATAAATTCCTTACCCAAAATAAAAACATTAAAAACCCCGTTGGAAATAGACCAATCCATCTCTCATTTCAACGAAATGATACACTCTACTATAAAAAGTACTCAATTAACTACTCCACCAGGCTCAAATACAACCAGACATAAAATACTACCCAAAGAAATATTGAAAGCAATTTCAATAAAAAACAAAACTAGAAGACTTTGGTACCGATTAAGAACACCTGAACTTAAGAGGCAACTAAACCTATTAACAAATATCGTAAAGAGACTTATAACTAACTTCAATAGCCAAAACTATCATAACTTAATCCAGTCGCTCAGCGTCAGTAATAACACCCTGTGGCAATTCACACGAAAAATACTTAAGAAGAAAAACACGATACCTCCTATAAACTCAACAACAGATAAAGCATACACATCCTACCAAAAGGCAGAAGAACTTGCAAGATATTTTGCTTCAACTTTCACTGTCAACAACACTAATTTCCATCCTGGACACATCACTATAACCAAATCAGCATCAGAACAAGAATATGGACCTCACCAAAAAATACACTACATTTCACCCTCTGAAATTAAAAAAATTATTAATAAACTGCCTCTTAAAAAATCACCCGGACACGACAATATAAATAATATTGTATTAAAACATTTACCCCCACCAGCAATAGCCACCCTCACAAACATCTACAATTCGTGTCTCAGAATAAGTTACTTTCCGCATACCTGGAAACATGCTATCATTATTCCTATTTGTAAACCGAACAAAAATCCTGCAAACGTTGACAGTTATCGTCCGATCAGTCTATTACCATCCTTATCAAAGATATTCGAGAAAATTATTCTTAAAAGATTAAACAATTACCTACACACAACGAAAATAATTCCTAAAGAACAATTTGGATTTATGGAAAAAGTGTCTACTCAACACCAGTTACTAAGAATTTCCGAACACATATACACAGCATTCCAGAAAAAACATCACACAATAGGCGTATTTATAGATATCACTCAGGCGTTTGATCGGACATGGCACCAAGCCTTAATGTACAAGATTAAACAAATTGGCACCCCATACTACATAAAATCAATTATCAATAGCTTTCTCAACAATAGAACTTTTTCAGTAAATGTTAATAATCATCACTCCAACCCTAGACTAATTAACGCAGGACTCCCCCAAGGTTCACCACTTTCACCCACACTATTCAACTTATACGTTGCAGATCTTCCTAAATTAACGAATATCCACATAGCCCAATTTGCGGACGATACAGCAATATTTTCTTCTGGCAATTCTATCATTGACATCAGAAATAGAACTCAACTATACCTCAACTTACTCGATAGCTGGGCATCCAAACTTAAAATACAACTGAATTCATCCAAAACCGCAGCAAAAATATTCACACTAAGACCCTATACCTACCCCACCCCCTAACAATAAACAACAATCAACTAAACTGGTACCCCCGTAACAAACCTATTAAATACCTTGGATTAAACTTAGATACTAAACTGAATTGGAAACAGCACATAGACGAAAAAATAAAACAGGCTAAAATAAAACTACTACAATTAAAACCTTTAATCTATAGAAACAGTCCATTACCATATCATTCTTCAATTGCAATATACAAAGCCATTCTAAGACCGTTACTGCTGTATGCTTGTCCCATCTGGATAAATTCCGCAAAAACCAATCTAAAGAAACTACAAATCATTCAGAACCAATTCCTCAGAACCATCACCAATGCACCGTGGTTTGTCACGAATCATCAGCTTCACAAAGAACTCAACTTAGAACTTATTGAACATCACATCACATATTTAGCCACCAACTTTTATTATTATTTACCTCAAATCTCTTCCCTTGCAACCTTTAGACTCGCTAAAAACCCAAACCATACCAGAATAAAAAACAGATACCCCTACAATATATTCCTTAAAACCTTCTCCGAATTTGAACCAGAATAGAGGACCCAATAGGGCATCCTCAACCTTATGTTAGATTTAAGTCTTAGAAATAAGTTTTAAATATAAGTTAGTAAGTAAGTCTATCAAACATATGTAAAGTTTATACTACAACTGACCTATGTACATCCATCAAAATCAATAAATAAATAAATAAATAAATAAAAAAAAAAACCTGGCTCACACAAGCCTCGCTAAGGGAAAGCGACTCTTCGCTCATCCTTCGAAATCTCAATGGTATTCACTGTCCTTTTTTATTAACTTAAACTTCCATTTTTAGGCAACAAGTAGCCATTTCTGCAAAATCCCCATATTTTTGAAGAAAGATCCATTCAATAGCAAAGAATAGCAAACAAAAACTGAGATCACAATGCTTCTACGTTTTTGACACGATCTAAACACTTTATTTCTTGGAACTTCAATTGTTTTTCAGCAAGACTTGCGTTGAAGGCCTACCTCAGCCTCATATGAAGATAAGAGTTTATTCTATAACTTTCGAGTGTACTTCGATATGAAAATACAAATAAAATGCAAGTGTCTTTAAAACACACATACTCTCTTTTGTTCGAGATCGTCATCTTTATATTATGCATTGGAAAGAGGGGAAAGCTTCCAAAGAGTAAATGCGGAAATGTGTCCCTCTTGAGGCGTCCCTTTCACTCCCCCGTCCATTCACAACATACAATTTAAATTTCATTCAAGAATGAATTATATAACGTGTTTGCGTCCGATGTTGCCAAACGCAAGTCTTGGGAAAACTTTTTTATGAAAGCATCGCTTTTCTTCACTCACATTTGAATAGAATATTCCTCCAGTATGTAAACTACTTCCGATCCCCTAACTGTAAATATGCATCATGTTTGTGTGACAAATAAAAAATAGAGATTGAAATTTAAATTAAATCAAAATTCTAACCAAACAATTTTGCAGAATACATTTTTTCAATATCAAAGGCAACATTTAAGCCATAATTCATCCAAAACCTTTGAAAATCAAAGTTATACTTCCGTATTTTATCGTTCTAAGAATAGAACGTTCAAGATTATCTTTGCAAAGTCATTTGTTGGTACGCAAATGGTCCACAATTTAGAAAATCAACAGTCAATAATATTTAAATAATAAATTTGCCAACTAGAAAATAAAATGAATTTTTATTTGATATTGAAAATATAACATAGACATTATGTAGAAGGTTGTGGCCAATGTTTTGCCATATCTGCATAGTGTAGAAACTCAGACTAGTGCAAAAGACCCACATATTTTGACTTGATTTGTCATTTGTATGATTGTACGTAGCAAAGAAGGAGAAATTATATTACAATGAGGATTGTCAAAAGTAATGTTCTTCTTTTTCCTGCTTTCACGATTTAGGCCAGAAGGCCTGTTCCTGTTTCACTATATCGTTGCCTTGATCGACCAGGATTTCTTTTTCCAGCTGGTCGATAACGATAGGCAACTTTTGTGAGCCTATCATCTTCCATTATTTGTAGGCGTTGAGTCCACGCTGAATATTTTTCATTTATTTGACTGAATGTTAGCGATCTTTTAGTTCTGGTTTCTACTATTTTTTTGAAATTTTGTAATAAAACTTGTCATACATTTTTGTGGACATTTTGTGGACATTCAAGATTTGTAATATGCTACATCTGATTTTCTGTGAATCGTATTAATGTTCATAACAATATTTCAGGAAAATAGTTTCAGAATATTTCAAATAAATCTAAATAATATTTTATTGTCACATCATGGTTCGGTTTTTTTCAATACCGTCGTTTCTGCCCTCACATAAACACACTAATTATCACAGAGTCTCCATCTGTGAGTATTAATAGAGTCCCCTTCTATAATCATATTAGACTATTATTAATATAGTTGGAATTTACAACTTTGCCTCCCCATCTGTGAGTATTAATAGAGTCCCCTTCTATAATCATATTAGACTATTATTAATATAGTTGGAATTTACAACTTTGCCTTTCGGTGCGAACGCAAGTTTGTGTGAAATTGCTGGGTCCGTATATTGTGCTGCAAATAATGCAACATATAAGCAAGATTCGCTCTTACAAAACGTGCTCTTCGAAGGTTACGATTCTTTCAAGCGCGCATGAGCAGTTGCGGTCACAGCCAACCTCGTCCTTTGAGGGTGCGTTTTCTTCCATTATCTACGTCGATGTAGCCATCCATATTGCAAAGAGAAAAGTACATCATTGTGTATTTCCCAGCAGAGCATTCATGAAGCACTTAGGGTCTGTATCGTGTCTTAAAAGCGAAGAGAACTTTAAAACTGGCCAGGCATGGTATATAGCAAATTTATTACTAAGAAGCAACATTTGGAGACTTAATTTTATAGAAAATATTATATAATATTTTTGATTTCATGGAATATCCGTTGCAAGTTACATTTACCCTTTTGTTGTTCACCGAAACTTTCGTATTCTCAAACCACCATTCTTGTCCTGTTCCTTATGACATTCTGGACGGAATATGCAGAAATTCGTACACCATGTTAGATAATAAACTAACCTTTGCATCAAGTCCCTTATCCTTGCGCAGTCACAGCGACCGTTGCCCCACAACCAGCGAAGTCATCACGTCTATCGTCATCCCCTCCACATCCTTGACGTAGTGGCCAAAAGTAACCTCATACACCTGCCTCCATCGTGACGAAGCAGCTACCGTCGGTGACATCCCTTCCGCCATCCATGTACTTGCTGGTGACCCCGCAACCATTTCAACAATGGTGCTTGACTTAGAATTGGATCCACTACCAGATTCAACACAGCCGCCACCACCACTACCCAAGGCAATTCCAACTGAACAAAACTACTGTCGCAACAGGCGGAACCTCATCTTCACATCCTCGTCAATCCTGTCCCTTCCCACGACTCCTCCAAAGCTGTGGCATCAGTCTTAACCATTACAACGTCCAAGCCATCGCCACCACAATAACAGCATGTCCGGCACCACCAAGCCACCACATTCTCGCCACCACTTTATCCACCGCCACTGCTGCCCCCACCACCTCCTATACAACAATGCTCATGTGGCTGCCATCAGCTCCGCTTTGGCAAAATTCCACATTCACCGCGGCGAAACCATCACATTCCCTTTCCCATTTATGTGAATCAGATACATCAACAGATGTCACTGCCTTCGTGCCTCTGACTACGAAATTCTACAGTTCCACTCCCAAACTCTGGCAGGATTTTTGACACTAGCTTGTCAGCTAGGTCAAATTCAGTCGCTGCCCAGAGCAAAATTACATCGGCCAAATGCTCAGATTGATAGTTTTCCGTGGTTTCTCCGATTAAAACCAGGCGAATGCGGAATCAGTACCCTAACAAACGGGCTACGGACCGCACGCGATCTTTTCTTCCCCTTCCTTGTCCTACCCTCACACACACACACACACACACACACACACACACACACTAACATGCACTACACTACCACGAATGCCGGGAGACCGGTTGGGATCTTAGAGATCGTCCTAGCTGGAGCGGTGCCCCGCTGGTAACTGATTGAAAAAAAGCCCTAGCCGACGGTAGGTCGGCGCTGAATCTCGCCATCCAGCGGAGGAAGATCACCGCTACCTCCCGGGGAAAAGAAACACGTACTAAAGGTATGAAACTAAAACCTCAGCAATTGACACTCCCGGAATCAATAACAACCAACAAACCAACCAACCAACCAACCCTACTACTTTTTTCTACCGTCCATTGCTACCGCCACAGCTGCCTCCGTCCCAGCCGGCTGAGCCATCGCCGCCTCCGCTCCTCCCTCCACCACCGCCGCCCCCGCGCCCCCGCCCACGCCCCCGCCCCCGCCGCCGGCGCGCTGTAACGTAGTGCGGCGCTTATCGCGCGGTATCGGCGCCGCCGCGCGCGCGTACGTTACCGCCCGAAACGCCGCGTGAGCACGCGCCGCAGTGAAAACTGCGCTTCTTCACGATACAACTTTCCTTCGGCTCCTCGCCGCAAGGAGCGCTCCGCCACAAGGAGATATCCACCACTCGCCTCCGCGCTCAAGCAACTTTATGACTGACCTTGTCTCCCATCTCCACGGACACGGAGAGAGCGCTTTTAACGTACGACATGCTGTTTTCAAGTTTCCGGTGGCGTGAGTTTCACTTTTATGCTTGCGTTTGATGAAGCGATCTACTGTTTAGAGGAGGGAGTTAATTATTCACGAATAACAATTCATTACCCAGCCTTCTATGAAGCTATTTATATGATTACCTGTAATGTTTGCGTAAAATATTAACATGATGTAAATAATATACATGTCAAAGAAGTTGTTGAACATACCGGTTGACGTATTGTAACTGCTGAGGCAGTTGGATATATTCATAAACTCATATTCTTACACATTTCTGACCAACATAAACAAATAAACGAGTAATATTAATTTAAGAATGTATGTTCTTGACTCTTAATTATCTCACAAACAGGTCAGGAGTGCAACAAACAAAATTAAATTAAACAAAGACAGTGTTAATTATCAATATAAAGCAAAACCAACAACTACAATATATTTTATCTCATTGATTGCAGACATATTCCAATTTCCAGCATCCTATTATTCCATTAAATTCACTTTCAAAATATAAACTAAACATTTATTAATCACTTTCCTATACTCAGACAGTCGCACTACCTCATTACATCTGTGATTTAGAACCATCTGAGGGATTAAAAATCCCTCTTTCTTTTATAACAAGAAGAAATCGATTTTACAGGCATTGCAGCCCATAAAATGACAGCGTGCTCTGATCTGAGATGCGGCGCGTGTGTTCTGCGCTCGGGAGCCTCCATTCCGCTTAATGAATCGCGACCGCAACAGCGCTGCATTGGAGCCATGACGCCTGTCACTCAGTTGCAGTAACTACCCCGACTGCCTGGCTGCAAACGACGCTGTCGGTGTTGTTGATGAGTTAGTGGTGGTGTTGGTGTAAGCGCAGGTGGCGGTAGTGTAGGAGATGACGGCGGCTATGTGAGGGTGACATATCGCTGTCGGTGTCGATCGCATTGGTGTGGGTGGTGGTAGTGGGGACGCCAGCTGTCTCTGTGACGGGGGTTGAGGCGGGGACGGTGACGGTGGTAGGGTCTGCGGCGGTAGTGGTGATGGAGGTGGAGTCAGTGATGGAGAGGAGGAGGAGACTGAGTTGGAGGTGGGTGTAGATGAGAAGGCGGAGGCGAATGTGGAGGTGAAGGCTGAGGCTGAGGCTGAGGCTGAGGCTGAGGCTGAGGCTGAGGCTGAGGCTGAGGCTGAGGCTGAGGCTGAGGCTGAGGCTGAGGCTGAGGCTGAGGCTGAGGCTGAGGCTGAGGCTGAGGCTGAGGCTGAGGCTGAGGCTGAGGCTGAGGCTGAGGCTGAGGCTGAGGCTGAGGCTGAGGCTGAGGCGGAGGCTGAGGCTGAGGCGGAGGCTGAGGCTGAGGCTGAGGCTGAGGCTGAGGCTGAGGCTGAGGCTGAGGCTGAGGCTGAGGCTGAGGCTGAGGCTGAGGCTGAGGCTGAGGCTGAGGCTGAGGCTGAGGCTGAGGCTGAGGCTGAGGCTGAGACTTAGGCTGAGACTGTGGCGGTGGCGGTGACAGTGGCGGTAGGGATATGGCGGTAGCGATGTGGCGGTAGCGATTTAGCGGTGACTGTAGAGGAGGCGATGGTGGAGGCGGTGGCGATGCCGGAGGCGGAAACTGTGGCGGTTGTGATGGTGTTCGGTGTAGCGGTGACTGTGGTGGAGGCAGTGGGAGCGGCGAAGGAAGCGGTGGCGGCGGCGGCCGCTGCAGTGGCGGAGGCGGCGTTGCCGGCGCGATTGCACAGACTTTGTATACAGGCCATCCCGATGATTGCTGCGCCCCGATACATGCTGGAGTGTGTGCTTTGGACGGTTTTAAACGAGGTTCATAAATGGGAGAACATGACAGACACGGGAAAATATTGATGGGCTACAGCCAGAAATGTGGAACGATACTGTGTCTGAGGTTCATCGTTAACGTGTCACGTCAGTCTTGTTTCGCCACGTGTTGAAACTGCGTTTCTGATAGATATAGGAAGGAGTTGTGAACTTGCCAATACGACGATAACTGATTTTATGAAGTTGAAAAGGACGACCTTGGGCAAACGAAATTCTAAGATGAAATTAAGAATGAGTACTTATCATTGTGAATAATTATTTCTCACATTTTTCACATTACATTTCATTAATTCGCTTTTTGTTCACGTAAAATTACACTCACTACATCTGTGATTGGTTACTGTATATATCAAGACTTTTGGCACCACTATGTAATTCTATTGTGCAAATTTCTGAACATTACGAAAAAACTCTAATAACATGCATATTAATATATACACAGTACATAATGCTGATTCGGATGACGAAAAATAATAAAAATATATGTAGATCTAATTTTGAAACATTTCTTTGATTTACTGAAGGTTACAGGCTTTTGATGAACATTTTAAAATATGTGGAATATATTTTAGATTATTAATTTATTATTGTTTCTTCATCTCTGGATTATTCCTGTTATAAAGTTACGTGAAAGATAAATGAAAAAACCGAAGTGCTACCCGGAATATGAAATGTAAAATTCGTTGATGGCAATCCGACCTCAAAAAATATTGTTTTGTCCCCCTAGAAACAATTTCTTGGCATTATTGTAGATAGTCTTATACCACTATCTGGAGGAGAATTCTAGCGGACGGCTGCTCTGATTGGTAAATTTTCTGTGTTCTTCACAGAAAATTTTCAACAATTCCAGACAAATGTCGGAATATTTCCTCAACAAATGGGTCATGGACCTTCTCGCGCAAGATATTTTCTTCATTATTATTGCCCTTTTCTCTTCCCTTACACACACACACTTATATGCATTACACTATCACAAGTGTCGGGAGACTACTTGGGAGCTTAGGCCTTGTCTGGCTGGAACGGTGGCTCGCCGTAGCACCACCACTTCCGGGATATAATATGCACTACACTTGCGGGACTAACGACCGTAGTTGATGCGCCAAACACACTAAATAATAAGTCATTTCAATTTCTTCGACGCAATCTGGCACATATTTATATCGTCATATTATTGTCTAGTTTTTTATTTGCGTTAAAAGACCAAAATAGGCTGTTTTATGAAAAGGTCTGGCATAGCGATTGTCAGGCGAACATTTTCTGGACTAAACATACATTCAAACATACGTCGGTCTACATCAGACCAAACGAGCATGGAGATCCCGTTTCAAGTAAGGGGGCTGAATGACATTTCAAATTCTCTCCAACCCGTTCCTCGAACAATTTCGTCAGTGAAACTACTGGAAGCAAACACTCGAAATACTTGGCGCCGATCTCGCGAGTACAACTTCAAAGAGCGGACCGGCGGAGCTCTCGACAATTAGCCGGAGGGCCGCAATGCTGTAGGACTGGAGGGCGGGCGAGTGGGCTAGAGCGAGGGTGAGGGTGGGTGGGTGGCGGACCGGAGGGAAGGGTGAGGAGGGTGGGAGGGACGGAGGGTGGGAGGGACGGAGGGTGGGAGGGCCGGAGAGTGGGAGGGCCGGAGTGTGGGAGGGCCGGAGTGTGGGAGGGCCTGAGTGTGGGAGGGCCGAAGTGTGGGAGGGCCAGAGTGTGGGAGGGCCGGAGGGTTGGAGGGCTGGAGGGTGGGAGGGCCGGAGGGTGAGAGGATCGGAGTATGGGGGACCGGAGAGTGGGAGGGCCGGAAGGTGGAAGGGAGGACCGGAGGGAGGGCGGGTCAAAGGAAGAAAGGGTGTAACGGGGGGAGGCAGGGAGGAAGGGTCGGAGGGAGGGAGAGAGAGAGGGAGAGTGAGTGAGTGAGTGAGTGCGGGCGGTTGGAGCTGTGAGAGGGTGGCGAGCCGAGGAGAGGGCGGACGGGCGGAAGGCCGACGGTGGATGGAGGAGGGGGCGCGTGGGCCGGAGAGAGGGCGGACGAGTGGACGGCATTGAGCCGACGCGCTTGGACCTTTGCTCGGTTGAGTGCGCGCCTGGAGAGAGGCGCGTGGAGCTCTCGGGAGGAGAGGCTTCTGAGCCTCCAACGCAGGCGGCTCGGCTGCCACTTCCTTTGCCCTGCGCACTTTCACTCCTCGGTGCGGCCCTCGCAATTGGCAACGGCCGTCGACCGCGCCACGTGCCCAGATTGCCGCCATCGAAAGCATCACCAGCGGAATGCGCGCCTCGGGCGTGCAAGTTTTGGTTTTATTTCTTCAACAATATAGTTGAGTTCTTCAACAATATGTAGCAGTTGGCGAGACCGCTACGCCGCATATGGCAAGTCTAGTTTGACGAACATGCCTAGCGACGGTTGAAAAACTCGACTTTATCATTTGCACAACAATTTGTTAACGAATTGGGTGGTGGGATCGAATAATGAGATATATTTACAACAGCATAAGGTAGACTAGCCAGTGCGATTGTTCGTATATAGATCACTAAAGCAAACTCGCGCTGACCCTCGATTAGAAGGTCAGTAGATGAGAGAACAAACGTGGGCACCAGTGGATGGGAATTGAGGTTGTCCCATCAGATTTGTTGAATCTATTTGCGCTTCCCTTACGAATACACTTCTAAGTTCAATAAGCAATTGTAATCATAGAAACGAAGTAATCATATGTAAACAAAAGAATTGCAAACTATTATGAGACTGAAGTGTTGCAGTGAAATCTACATCCCGATTATATCATTCCCAGTGGAATTCGAACGATCCCTCTCCCCGCGGAATTCGAACGAGAGCAGGTTGCGTAAGTACTTTCCATGAAGTTACGGAAAAATCGGCCCGATAAAATCGGCCAGATACATCTTCTGAATTAGTGGAATTTTAATGGCAAGCATTCGCGCGAATATCGCATTCCTGGAGAACTACTTTCCAGTAGTTACGTGGAAAAAATGAAATTAATCTCAATTTAGGGAAATATTGGAGCAGATATGTATTCACAAAAACCTAATAAATAGAAAAAACAGACTCATCGAACGAACTTGGTTGAAACAAATCGGAAATGTAATAATGTCTGTTATAGATATAAATTTGGAAAAATAAAGAGATGCACCATATGGAAAATTATCCATTTTACAGAGAACCTACTAGGACCGACTCACGCACCAAGTTTTTTTACATTGCTCTTCAGAACGTTTTAACGAAGAATAGAATTTTCGGTACAAACATCTGCCCTGTACCAAGATAAAGAAGGAGATAAATAACAGTGAGATCAACAAGCATTTTCCTTTTGTCCGACAATTGATTGTTGTTATCATCATAATACAAAGAGAATGATATTTCCTACATTTTACACTTCCAAGAACATAAACACTAGAAGGCAAAGATAAATTATTTGATCACGAATTATTGTCTTATTCTAGCTTTAAAAATAAAACTTGAACTAATAATTAGAACATCAACAACCCCAAGCAATTCCACCAATAGGGTAGAATTGCGAATATCCGCGGAAAGAAACCTAAACTCCTTTCCACTTTCATAAATCAACCGAATGCCAATGGCTGCCGCCTGCAGGGTTTTCGGCGCAACGCCTCTCCCTCGAATCAAATTGTCAGCGGCCGCCGGCCTGAGGGAGGGGAAGCATCCCAGAGGGCGTTGGGGGAGTGATAGGTTTGATGGGGTTGTGTTGGATAGGGGTGGGTGTCGAGGACGATGGACTGGTGCCGGAAATCGAAGATTGATAGACTGATTGGTTGTTAGTGATTCCGGGTGCGTCAACTACTGAGGTCATTAGTTCCGTAAGTGTAGTTCATGTTTTTTAATTGGGAGGTGGCGGTGATCTTCTCCCATTGGATGGCGGGATACGGAGCCGACCTACCGTCGACTAGCGGGGTTTTTCTCAACCAGTTATCTCCCACCAGTGGGGCACTGCCCCATCCGGGCCAAGTTCTAAGGCCCCGGCCGGTCTCCCGGAATATGTTGTAGTGTAGTGCATGTTAGTGTAAGTGTGTGTGTAAGGGGAGAGGATAGGACAAGGAAGACGAAGGGAAGATCTCGCGCGGTCCGAGGCCGGTTTGTTAGGGTACTGATCCGGCATTCGCCTGGTGTTGATCGGAGAATCCACGGAAAACTACCGATCAGAACAGCCGTCCGCTAGAATTCTCCACCAGACAGCGACTGAATTCGTCCTAGGCGAAAATCTAGTGTCGAAACGCACTGTAGTGACATCAGTTGATGCACTGAGCCACCGCCCCCGATGGGATCTAAGAGAGCGAGGCGACACGTGGAGGTGGAATCGGGGGAGAGGGTAGAGGAGCGCGAGATGAGTTTAGTCGTGGACATAGGATGGGGCGGTTGTGTTTGTAGCGGCATGGCCTATGGGTGATGGTACGAGGGAGGGTGCATGAGATAAGTTGTGGTGACATGGGAGGTGGGCGTGTGAGCCGAAAGGAGAATGGGAGAGGACCGGGGGAAGGATGATGGGATCGAGAGGAAGGGAGGCGTGGATCGGGGGAAGAGGGACTCCTAGAGTCGGACAGTTGGGCGGGCAGTTGGGTGGGCTGGCGGCCAGTTGGGTGGACTGGCGGGCGGATGGGCGGCGATTGGGCGGATGGTTGGGTGGGAGGGCGAATGGTTGGGCGGATGGCGGATTGTTGGGCGGGAGGACGGGCAGTTGGACGGTAGGGAGGGCCGTTGGGCGGTAAGGAGGGCGGTTGAGAGGTAGGGAGGGCGGTTGGGAGGGAGGGAGGTAGAGCGGGTGTGCGGGTGAGCGAGTGGGCGGGAGGGAGGTAGGGCGGGAGGGAGGTAAGGCGGGTGGGCAGGAGGGAGGTGGGTAGATGTGCGGGAGGGAGGTGGGCGGGTGGGCGGGAGGGAGGTAAGCGGGTGGGCGGGTGGGAGGACAAGTGGGCGATTGGGCGGGAAGGCGGGCGAAAGAGCGGGCGAGAAGGCGGGCGGTTGGGCGGGTGGGAAGGCGGGCGAGAGGGCGTGCCCCGTCGGAGAGCGGGAGTCGAAGGTGGGGCAAGAGCAGAGTCATGTCGCGGGCGCGGAAGTTGCTGCGCCCCGCGGCTTGGCTTCTCGTTGCGCAATAAAACCACCGCCGTTCCACAGCGCGCCACTGCAGCCACCACCAGCACAAAAGAAGGGTACGACTGCGCACCTCGCAACAGGCATGCTAATAAGTAGTCAGGGACTGTCTGACGCGTGGTACAAAGCAAATTTAACCGTGGCCAAGGCTGTTACATTGAAGCACAGCTTTTGGAATGTTACCTCAAACACGTTATTCTAAGAGTATTATTTTTTGTAGAAGTTCAAATATTCACATGATTAAACTTCTTTATCGATAAACTTGATATCTATTATCGTTTTGCTTTCTTGACCCGTCATTTCGGTCAAGTGACCGATGCGAAACGTCTCTCACGTTACCACTCTACCGAGTCTAACGTGACACGAACCTGAACACTGTCGATTCAAATATCGGCGTTTTATGACTTTCACCGTACCGCCTCCGTACGTGTTCGGTCGCTTCCATCTCCGACGTCCAAACCGCCGATCAAACCTTCCGTCATTTCTCCCATAGATTCCCCACCGTTCTCTTCCTTACCACCTCGTCGGTTTCCTTCCCCAATGTCGCGCCAATGTCATTTCCGTCCCTATACCGGGAGCGGTAGCTCAGTGCATCAACTGATGTCACTGCAGCGCCTCGGACCGGGAGGTCCTAGGTTCGAGTCCTGACGGCGGCAGGACTTTCGACACTGGCTATTCAGCTAGGCCGAATTCAGTCGCTGTGTGGAGGAGAATTCTAGCGGCCGGCTGCTCTGATCGGTAGTTTTCCGTGGATTCTCCGATCAACACCAGGCGAATGCCGGATCAGTACCCTAACAAACGGGCCACGGACCGCGCGAGATCTTCCCTTCGTCTTCCTTGTCCTATTCTCTCACCTTACACACACACACACACACACTAACATAAATTACACTACTACATATTCCGGGAGACCAGTCGGGGGCTTAGAGCTTGTCCCGGCTGGGGCGGTGCCCTGCTAGTGGGAGAGTCCTGGTTAGGGGGAAACCCCAGTAGCACCGCCATCTCCCGCGAAAAAAACATGCACTACACTAACGGGACCAATGACCAAAGCAGTTGACGCGCTCGGAAACACGAAAAAATCAATCAATCCGTCCCTACCTCCATCGCCTGAGTTCCCGGTACAGACTAGCAGTGCCGCGCCTCCCCCAAACGCCCCCGCGCGAGGCCGGCGCCGCCAGCGCCCCCTTGAAATGTCGACACCTCGCGAAGCCGCAGAGCGCGCGTCGCCTCCCCCGCGGGCGCATCCGCGAAGGAGAGGAAATCCGGCAGGAAGCCTAAGCCGCAGCGCCGTCGCACGACGAACGACCCTGCGCTGCGCTGCGCTGCGGCGAGACAACGCGAGGTCGCCTCCTCCGCATCTTCATTAGAGCACACAATAATGGCCAGTAACTCGGGCCACTCTTTAGCAAAACACCACATTTTCGTATTAACTGTTTCTTTCCTACTTTGCGACGACATAGATGTCGCATCGTTTCACGTTTTCATTGGGATGGTTGTATATTTTAAAGTCAAATTAGGGAAGGAGAGAGATCACATGATAGAGAGAGCGGCAGAGAAAGAGGATGCGGTAGAGAGAGCGATAGAGAAAGGGAGTGTTGTAGAGAGGGTGATAGAGAAAGTGAGTGCGACAGAAATAGCGCAGTAGGGTGCGATCAAGAGCGAGAAATATTGTAACTACACCTAGATGTTTGCTGTATTCGATCACCCAGTAATTGTCAGCGAGGAGATAATCACCTTTTTGCCCTCCCTTTCCATGGTAGATGGCAGTGGCGGCTTGCCGTTATTTTCTTCAGCATGGTATAGTGGTAGGAGTGAATGAAGGTCATGGATGAATAATTATAATCCCTATTCTATTTTAACACCCTCCCATTTGTAATAATGAATAGGAGGGTGTTCAAATAGGATAGAAGATAATGTGACACCAAATACGCCACAACTATGTGATGAGACCTACCATATTTTACGCGGGAAGCGATACCACAACCTTCGATTCCGCGTACTTGGACGCCGTTTCTAACTCCTACGCAATGGAGGCAGGCAATTAAATATTAAGTAAACGTACATTTATAACAGATTACATTGGCGAAGGAGGAGTGTGCAGCGCTGATGCGCGAATTTAAGGAAAATAAATTCGATTCGCCCATGCACCGGTTGGTGAACAAGGCGAGCCGTTTAGAAGGAGGGAAAGACTACTCCCGAAAATCACCGAGAAGAATTGCGCGAGTCTGCGTAGAGTATAAACGTACCGGGAAGTTGACATACACAGTTGAATCGCATTCGGTAAAATGCACATGGGAGCTGGAGGAGAGGTTAGTTCTGATGGTAAGGAAATGACAATAAGTGGGTGACGAGCGGTGTTATGAAAAAGATGGCAATGTAAGATAGTTACTGAGTTCAGGAGACTTCTTCATTTCGAAATAACTCTTATTTTACGATGGTACTGGCATAATGTGCAAATCACAAAGTGTTATAAATTCAGCTTTGTTTCAGATTTATGAGTTGACCTGTTTCGAAATGATAATTTAATGATCATTTTCTTAATGGTGTTCTATTATTCTTTCTTGGGTTTTTTAGAACACTCGTGCAAATTCCGAGTAATAATATGAATGGATCCGGAATCAAATGTTTGTGACAGTCTAAGTGAAATGAATAATAACAGAATATAGATAGTATTGTCACAATATTACTCATGAATATTACAGAAAAAGTCTGTGTTCCGTATGGGGATGTATGTGAGCGAGTAAAGAGCAAAAAATATTTTGTGAACATTTGCACCAACAAAGTACATATTGGAACGTTATTGGTAAGACACACTCGGTGAGCAATCAGATCATGACGGCGAAGTCATCGAGATTGCGCGTTTACCATTTTAATGAATCTAGAAAAATTAAAAATAAATTATAATTAGGAAGGATGTTCGTAAAATATAGACAAAATGTACTATTTTTGTTAATTTGAATAAATCATTCTTGGATTTCATGGTAAAAAACATGTTAGTTGCCGGGTCGTTTAAAATAAATTCTTTTGAATGATATTCCGAGATTTTCATTCGTCTAAATACTGAAGATCGTTGAACTCTGTCCAGATATTCTACTGCCATCCTTCATGTATTGACATGAAGTTCTTTTAAAATTGCAATACATTGTAAAGAACATTACATAAACAATTTCTTTAAATGTCAATATGTTCTTAGTTACTTTTCTATTTATTCGACGTTTCGTATTTCCCTTCTGCTTAAAACAAAGTATTTGGAAACTACTAAAATATTATGAAACACAAATACATCGCGTGCTGGGACTTATCTTACGTATTGGGTCTATTCTTCGAGAGAGCGTTACGCTCCTCGAATGTGGAAAACTTGCCATTCTCACTAAAAGATGGTCGGTTCCGGTTATTGAGAAATTCTGGGAACTAACATTTTTGGTTCACTGTATCAGAGGTTACTATATCCGATGTCAAAATTCAATAGAATTTCTCCACAGTGATTGATTCTATACAAGTGAGATACACCAAAATACATTAACCTCACGAACTGAAAAATTTCAATACCTTTATTAGGCATTAAAAGTCAATTATTTTCGTTTGTTTGCTTCGTACATTTTTCATTAGTATTTTCTCTAGATGCTCTTCCAGAGTTCATGCTCTCTCCATACTTGATTCTGCATTGAACCCTGTCTGTTAGGATAGTAATACAGTCTTGACACTCAATGCCTCTTCCATTGTTGGAACACCGTCACACTCTCCGAAGGTCCTTTTACTCGCTCAATAACATACGAGATTCTTTCAGAAGCGCGATGGCGCAATCGGCTAATGAAACTGATCGCTTTGCCGCGCGGCGTGGGGAGTGACGCCAGGCTGTGACAGTCGTGCGCTTCCTGTCGCCCACGTAGAATGCAGCCAGCTTTGCCCCGTGGAATATAACACCGTGCTTGAAACTGAAGCAAGCAATCGCGCGTCGCTGTCAGTTGTAGACCACGTAGGACACTGCCTTATTTTCAGCAGTGAAACTGAGTGACATAAGGTCGTCATTTAGGTCTCCATTCCAAGTCCTTTTACCTTCACCTCATGGGAGACTTCAATTTTGACTTTTGGCCGACGATATTTTTTCCAAGCTGCTTGATGTTGGAATTTGTGGCACTAAGGCAAATACTCTTTTCCAGGAAGGAATTAATTTCCAGGACGTTGAATCTTCTAAGTTCACTATAGCCTAGATTTGGAGTTCACTATATTCTAATCTTCTTATGCTTATTTGTAATGAAAGTGAAACGGGACCAGTGACGTAAGTTCATAACTGAGGGTTCACTATATCCGAGTTCACTATAACCGGGGTCAACTGTATATCGAAAGTCGTCTTTCGAAAGTTTTGCTAGTATTTTCAAGAAACGCGGGATTTCAATTCTGATTCTCTGGCGCTTTTACACTAAACCGCTCGTTCGGCCTCAGGGGCAGGAATATCCAATATCCGCCAATAAGGTTGCAACCAATTTCCGACCCAAAATCGCTCCGAAACGTAAAAGAGTAAACACCTACTTTTATAGCCGCTTTATCTCCGAGTGGCAGGCATGTCAACCCAAGTCAATACGATCCATGACATCCCATATGAGCAACCGAGAGAGTTTAAAAAGGAAGCAAAATAAAACTATTTTAAAACTTTAATAATCTATTATAGCAATTTCAAATATTCATTTTCTGTTATTTAAAAGTGATTTAATGTACGTATAAATTTATGTATATGACAAAAACAGTTTAAACCCCTTGAGCAATTGCTCCACATTTTGATGAGGAGCATGCATTTGAATGGTCAAGAAAAAAAGTGAGATGCGAATCAAAATTGTATTCCGTAATTTTTTTTACAAAATTTACCGCAACGCAGACCGCAAAGCATCTTGGCTGAATGTTGTGTCGTCTTCCCAAGTTGGGCGTGTCTGGGTAATGTTGGTGAGGTACAAAAGGAACGGGTGGAGCGAAAGGGGGCGGTGCTAGGCGGGGTAGGGTGGGGGGAGGGAGCGAGACGGTGGAAGAGAGCGGGAGAAGCAAGGCAGGTGGACGGGATTGTGGGATCGGAGGGGGCGGAACGGGTGAAGTAGGTGGTACGGACGCGATGGATAGTACTGCCTGCCAATTAATAAATTATTCTGATAAATAAACTTCTGGCGATAATCAAGCAATAATAATAATAATAATAATAATAATAATAATAATAATATAATAATATAATAATAGTACTGTAAACTATGGGTAGGCCGCTTGAGGACCGCGAAGTCATTTCATGCGGCCCGAAGGGTCTCTTCTTTATACGAACTTTTAAGAACGTGCCCAACCAACTCCAAAGTTGATATTGTAAAGCTAATGCCCCAAATACAAGTCCAAACATCGCACTGACTGGCCTTTCCTGAACTGTTTTTGTATTAGTATTAATTATCTTTGTCTGTTGTATTCTTATTTAGTAAAAATTCTATATTGTTCGTAAATACAATTGTGTTATAAAACCCTTAAAGTGCCTCCTCGCTGTATTATTGCAACTGGATCTCAAGTTTGTTTTGATATAGTACAAATAAAATAATTGAATTGCAACTTAATTTTTTTAATTAAAAATGAAGTTCGGAGTTGTGTGCAGCCTGCCTGGCAGTTTGACAATGTAGCCCGCATTTACGAAAAGGTGGCCAACCTGTTATATAAATAATAATAATTTACACAGGAAATCGATGTGACGTATAAATCTTTGGGGAGACTTTTGTGGGATAGTTTGAAAATGCAAGAATTAGTTCCGAAATTGCTTTCGTTGAAAACAAATAATGTTTGTTGTTGATTCTTCATTTATAATTCAAAATATCACTGAAATAGAAAGAATAGAAGAGGAACGCATAAAAATGTCGAGTTATTTATACACGCACTAACAGTAGGCGTAGAAATAGATATTAAATATTAGTACACATTTAAAATCTAAGGCGGTGTATTGTAACAATTTCTATTAAAGTTCATTCGCAACTTGAATGAGTTGAGTCACAGTGTATGAGGTGTAACAAGGCTTGATATTAGGCTAATGTAAAATGTAGCCAGCTCTTATCAATCGATTAATGATGCCTTATTTTACTTGTCAAGGCTCAAGTCAGTTCTTCCGCCTGATCACGCACATTTTCCCAAGCTCCTTTCGCCCTCCAACAAAGAAGGTATCTTTTTGGCGACGAAGTAGGCGATTTAAATTCAACTCCGAAGCTTCTTGTAGGCTTGAGGATCTTTTACATGCAATAAATCTACAACAAGGACTGCCATCTTTACTTTTTATCCGTGGGCAGGCGTACAAAAGATATTTTCGTCCTTAAAAATACATGTTTTCAGTCGAGTTTGAACTCGCGAATCTGCGTATAACCGAGTTCCGATACGTTAACAGTTACTTCACCAAAGCCACGTCAAGGTTGTAACACGACGTATGCTCTCACGTTGGGAAAATAAAAAATAAACTCAAAATCTCATTCTGAAAACACTTCAATATTTTATTGATCGATCACCGGTAGTTTCTTTACACCAGAAGTGTCTCGTGGCAGTTATTTTATTCTTGACTGGACTGCACTTTTTATCGAAGAATTTACGTCCATTCGAAAACATAATTATTATGATAATTGTGGATTACTTTTTACAAAAAAATAAATTACTCGTGTTTGCAAAATTATTGTAAGAAAGTACATGTTTCAATTAAAGTATCATTTATTAACGTTTCAAACCCACAAAAACAGTAAAAATTAAAACACAATTATTTGACTTCATGTTGTTATTTCTCCTTTAAATCGTGGGAGAATCCTATTTCTGCTTTACATCACAAGAAACGAAGTGCGTTTTGTTGCTTTGAAGCGCCACATGCGCAGCTGCACAACGTTGCAGTTGTGCAACGCTTCGTATTTCCATGGAGAGTGATGTGCTGCATCGGAGGCAAAATCAGACGGTCGAAGCGATTGTGGCAGCGGCCGCGGTTGCGCACACAGGCAGTGCACGCCACCGGAGGGAGGTAAAGAGCGATGCATGGGAATGGGAATGGTGGAGGATAGTAGGGTGGTGATGTCAAAGAGGATAGGTGACGATGGTGAAGGTGTTGGCGAATGTTCGCCAGGATCGGCGGTGGTGTTAGGGGAGGGAGTTGATGATGAGAATGGCAGCGCATGTAGTGGTGTAGTGGACGCGGTAATGGCGGCAGAGACAGTGGGGCGGAGGTGTTGGTATTGGTGGTGGTTGTGTTGGTGGAGGTGGCGGTGGTTCTGTTAGTGGTGGTGGTGATTGTGTTGGTGGTGGTGGTGATTGTGTGGGTGGTGGTGCCTGTGTTGGTAGTGGTGGTTGTGATTGTGTTGGAGGTGGTGGTGGGTGTGTTGGTGGTGGTTGTGTTGGTGGTAGTTGTGGTGGTGTTGGTGGTAGTTGTGGTGGTGTTGGTGGTAGTTGTGGTGGTGTTGGTGGTAGTTGTGGTGGTGTTGGTGGTAGTTGTGGTGGTGTTGGTGGTAGTTGTGGTGGTGTTGGTGGTAGTTGTGGTGGTGTTGGTGGTAGTTGTGGTGGTGTTGGTGGTTATGGTTATGTTGGTGGTGGTGGTGGTTGTGTTTGTGGTGGTTTGATGGTGGTAGTTGTGGTTGTGTTGGTGTTGGTGGTGGTTGTGTTGGGGGTAGTTGTGGTTGTGGTGGTGGTGGTGGTGGTGGTTGTGTTGGGGGTAGTTGTGGTTATGGTGGTGGTTGTGTTGGTGCTGGTGGTTGTGTTGGTGCTGGTGGTTTTGGTTTAGATTGTGGTGGTAGTGGTAGTGGTGGTGGTGGTAGTAGTGGTGACGGGGGTGGCAGGGGCGGATGCGGCAGCGGACGGGTCGCCAGGTTCGGCAGCAACGGCGGGATTGACGGTGTCTGCGTTGGAGACGGCGCTGAGAGTGGCGGTGACGGCAGTGACAGTGACGGCAGCGGCGGCGGCGGCGGCGGCGGCGGTGGCGGCGGCGGCGTTGGCGGCGGCGGTGGCGGGTGGTGCCACCGCTGTGGCTGCTCTTGCAATATTAAAGCGCGAGGCGCCGCCTGAAACACTCAGAGGAGACAGCCCTGCAAGATAAAAGCGCGTCGCCGGCCGGCCGACGCTTCGGTCTGCTGCTGAGCAGCGCATCGTAGGCGACAAGGGCAAACGCACGCTACCATGGGAGCCCACACGGTGGTGCCCACACGCTGCTACATACACTTGGTGAGACTTACAGATAGATGGAATTGTATGTTTTAGAGCAAAATATACGTTCGTATTATATTTTAAGCATATTTAAAATCATTCAAATACTTTTTAGAATTTTGTAAACAGATGTCCATTATATTCTATTCATACCATTTTAAATACAGCAGACGTATGTCCAGAGCTGTTTCTTTATAGTTGTATAATTTGTCTTTTGTAATTAATTTCAAATTGTGTTTTACGTAATTGCGTTTTATGTGTAATGAAACGTAAAGACACCCACTACTTTGTGTATTTTAAAATGTTGTAATAATTAATTAACATAAAGTGCATTTAACATATGATTATATATTTAATGCAAATTCGCGAGGTTATTCGAAGTAAGCTTTCTGAATGATATGAGCTATCAATCTTACATCTTCCAGGAGGAAAGATTTACTGGAGTACAGCTCAACTAATGGATATGTAAAAGCATAAGATCATTAGTCTTGCATTTCATTAATCTAAATCACAATCCACATTACGAAGTAGAAACATGTCTAAAACCCAACTACGGTCACTTAACAATAAACATTAATCTTTGTAAAGTAGGTCACAATATTTCTAGGGTCCTCTATTATACACACATAGGCATGTGTTTAAATTTGATTGGGAGACGAGAGATAAAAGCAAATCTCTAGGTATCTCACACAATCATTAGAGTAACTATTAATTGTAAATTAAACAGAAAATTCACATTTTTCTTTTCTTGGTCACAAACATACGAGTGAGAATGTGGAGGAAGTCCGAAGAGAATGAAGAAGAAAAAATATATAGTGGAAAAAGAGCTAGATGAAGAAGATAAAAATGGAGAAGAGCAGAAAGAAAGACACAAGTAAAAGAACATTAAAAATAATGTGTAAGAAAAAGAAGGAGGAGGATGAATAAGACGGATAGCTAAGTAAGAGGTAGAAGAATAAGAAAAAATTGGAAACCTAGAAGAAATAATATGGAGGAGAAATAAAAGGAGAAGTAATTGAATCATCTGAAAATTGCAACTGCAGTTTTCGAAAATGTTTCCGAAAGTATATTTCAACAATATTTCCGAAGACGACAGCTCCCGGCAGTGATGAAAAGGATCGACGATCTATTTTTATTCGAAGGTGAATTACGCACTTTGGACTGGGAGAGGTAACTCAGTGTACACTGCAGTGCCACTGACCGGGAACTCCTAGGTTCGAGTCCCGACAGTGGCAAGATTTTCGACACTACCTTGTCAGCTAGGTCGAATCCAGTCGCTGCTGGAGTAGAATTCTATAGGCTGGCTGCTCTGATCGGTAGTTTTCCGAAGTTACTCCGATCAACACCAGGCAAATGCCGGAGTAGAACCCGAACAAACGGGCCGCGGACCACGCGCGATATTTACTTCCTCTTTCTTGTCCTATCCTCACCCCTTACTAACACACACTTACACTAACATGCACTACGCAACCACACATGCCAGGAGACCGGCCGGGATCTTAGAGCTTGTCCCGGGTGGGGTGGTGCCCCGCTGGTGGGAGATACCTGGTTAAGGGTAAACCCCGCTAGCCGACGGTAGGTCGGGGCAGGGTCATGTCAAATAGCGGGGGGAGATAACCGCCACCTACCGGTGAAAAAACATGCATTACACTAATGAGACTAGTGACCCGAGTAGTTGACGCGTCCAGAATCACTAACCACCAACCAACGATCCAACGCACTTTTGAACGCAGCTCCGACTGCTTTTAATTTAGGGTGGGTACACTTTCGCAAGCAGCGCAACACCCTGGTGACGAAACGGGAGAGGTGGGCTGTGTCACGCTACGCGGGGCCGCTTGCAAATTACCCCGCATCTGCGGGCGCGCAGCAGCTTTCTCGCGAGCGATGGAAATTCAGAAATTAGCGCCGCGGAACTGTTTCCCGCGCGTTCAATTTAATTACGCGCCTCTGCTTCGGGTCGCGTCACCCTCCACGGCGGAGGCAAGCAAGCACGCGGGCGGGAGAAGGCTCAGGGGATGAGGAAGCGCGTTCTCACTGATGCGTGATAACATTCGATATTCATCTATTTATTTATTTATTTTACGTCAAAAAGTTAAAAACTGTGCGACGTGCTATGAGGAGAAATGAATTCATCCCAGCGGTATTTAACCTTCCTACTGCGAAAAAGGCTACCTGAACTCTCTTTCTATTTTTTTAATACGTAGGATGAAAAAACATTAAGTTGTAGTGTGTTAAATTTTTTAATGTGTCAAAAATATCCGTCATATGAAGATTAATGAATTTTTTATACTTACCCAAAAAATTTCAATACAAATAATTTGTTTATTGGAGTCTATTAGCGCACAAAATAACAGTAATTGTAAAGAAATTTCTTGAACATTCAGAGTAAGAGTACATTTCCCAGATTCATTTTACTTTTACTGTTATTCTTAATTGTTTAGAATGAATTTTGCTTTTGAATGTGACATCATAGAAACGTTTGTTTCCAACGTCAAAGCTAGTAAATGAATCAAGAAAACGTCGAAAAAATTGGCCCACATTTTGATTTAGGAAATATTGAGCATGTGGAGAAAATTAGATGGAAAATGTTGGTCATAGTCGTCAATAAAATTATTTGCATGTGACTGTAAGATATTTTAATATTAGGTATCTTTAATTTCCAATAAGTTCATTAAAATAAAACAAGAGTTGAGGATCAGGGTTCCCCAAATCCCCGTTGCGTGTACGTTGAGTATCATGACATTAGGGAAGTTAAATATGTTGAAGCTTTTATCCCCTTTTCGGGGCTAAGCGGACTCTACCTCTGCAATCTTTTCTGCGTTATCACAATGAACTTGCGCCTTTCCGTCTTTAGCAATCTACGCCTATTATTCTTGACACAACATTCCCCCGACTCCCTACGTTCCATCTTTTTACTTAGTGTTGGGATTTACTTGTTTTGCTTCTGGACATAAATGTAACTTCATTTTCTGTGCACGTCTTCTATAATTCAGTGGGAAATACAATTATTCAAATTATCGTTTCCATGTTGTCGCGGCAGGAAGTATTATTCCGAAGGACAATATGCATAAGAGCCAAAATTTATTGCTTATTTATCCTTGAAAATATATTTTATTACATGGGAGGGTTTTTTTTCCAAAATTTAAGTAGTATATGACTTAGTGTAGGGATCACAGAATTTTGAAAATGTGCACACAATTCACTTTTCCCCATAGCACGTCATACGCAGTTTTAACTGATTTTTGACGTAAAATAAATAAAATAAAATAAAAATAAATGATGGGTTCAGATGAGATTCATGGTGACATGATGCCACAATAACAAAATAAAATAAACTCAAGCCTTTCATGGAAAACCTACAACCTTCGGTATTTGCCTTTTGCCTTGCCTTGTTCACATTATTCAGAGCGGCCTGACGATTTCCTCAGCACTTAGGATATCGTCGAAACCACGCACCATTGTATGAAGGCTTTTGCCTGTTAAAAGATGAGTTATGACCAGACATAGGAGGTTCTGTAAAGAAACCGTTGGCCATTAAATGGGGGTTACCCAGAGACAAGAGATTCAGGGAATTTCCATTGACTCAAACTGAACTGTTTTACCGGTGTAGTGGAAGAGAGCAAATCAAACTGAAAGAGTCCGATTGGACGCAGGTGATTATCATGTGATAGACACGGGAGACCGGACACGGTACAATATACATTCGTTGACAAACGGCTTACTCCACGTCGTTCCGTCGAGAACGACAATTTAATGGGGCATTTATTTTCAAGGACAATGAAACCTCCACAAACCAAACCTCTATTACTGAAATTCCAATATATCTGATTTTGTGTCCTTTTGTGCCACACGTTTTAACTTATAAGTTTAATAAGTCGTTAGTACGAAATTCTCTCTTCTCTTTATTTTAAATTTTTATAGTTTTACACAACAATTAATACATTATCCAGAGCATATCTAATTCTAATACTATTTTAAAGGTTTAGATAATATTACAACTATGAATATACAGAATATTCAAGAATATCCTTTGAAAGACGTGATATTTTAAGTTTATTATTTTATTAGTGCTTATATTATTGTTGAAATAATTACATCTGAGATATTTAAAAAAGAATTTTCAAGACGAAATATTAGAAAATAATGAAAATAATTTCAAACATTTTAATTTTATGAATAATGACCATTTTATTTGTAAGAAAATAAGAAACACAATAATTAAATTCGTAAAAAAGAATTGTAATGATTTATTTACTTCATTTTGGGCAATACATTTGTCAACAGCATTTTATAATAATAGTATAATAAAAATAATAAGGTATTAACTAGAACATTATTTAATGAGTAAATATTTATTTATATTTCGTCATGTGTATCCTATTCAAAATCACAAAATCCACCACTGGTCTTTGCCAGCGTCGTAGCGGAGACACGAAAGCACGTGTCATTAGCTCTCACAGGGGGTGGGGCAAGGGGGAGCGCGACCGAACAAAAGACGATCACGCGGCGCGCCGGAAGCAGCGACGGCGGCGCTCGCCAAGAATTCTTTAATTGGACGGCGACACAAGGGCGCCGCTGGGCCGAACTAATCTCCGCGCGCCTCGCTTCGCCTCGCTTGCGCCGAACACGGCGCGAACAGGCGTCGAGCGGAAGGCTGCAATCGACCTCCCTTGCTTCGAGAGGTCGACGTCGCGACCTTATTGGCAACAGCGCCCCGCGCCGTGCCGCTCCGCGCCACGCAGACGGAAAGGAGGCGGATGCGGCGCCGGCGGGTGCAGTGGTGATGGCGGTGAATGGTGACGAGGGTGATGGTCACCTTTCAATCTCCTTCAAAACCGGAGTCAAAGTTCGAGGGTGCTACTATAGGAGGCGCTAGTGTCGCTGGGTACAGCTGCAGGTTAGGCTCACCGCACATAAAAAATTGGATAATTTGAGAGAAATACGAAAGGTGTCTTCTAAATGTTCTATTATTTATAATATACTAGTGAGAACCCGTCAAAATTTGACGGTGAGATCTGAAATAAATGTAAAATACTGTACCCAGACTAATGTTCACAATATATTGCATTGTTTGGATCTTCAGGGTGTAACGAAGGTATTCTGTGATGTGAAGTTCCCAAAATTTTGAACACGTATGGCTCATGACCAGGAGACAATATAATATCGGCACAAAATATATAGCTCTATTATACTGAAGGATATTATTTCTAAAGTTTTTTGATGTGTCATCATCTCCTGTAAACAACTGTTCGATTTCTTCTGGCATATTGCTCGAAGGTATACTTATTTTTCCATTTAAGCAACACAGAGTAAATCGTTTGCAGAATTTCTCTCACATGGAAAGAACAAAGCAAAACAAAACTGACATTTCATAGACAATGACCAATAGAAAAAGAAATGACCTCACTATCACGACACCTACACTGACTTTCTCTTTCCCTGCGTCCAGTTAATGAACGTTTGCGTCTTTTGGGAGCGCGTGGATAACGATTCGGAATTCGACATAACCTGTAAACAACTTCACTAAAGTAAAACCGAGCAAAACCCACTGTGCGAATGGTCTCTACAAAATACACCACAGAAGTAAATACATGCAAACTGTCAACACAATGCAATTATTACATTGAAACAAAACCTTGACGAATTGTAAACAAATCTCAACAATCAAAACAAAACATCAAGTAGCGTGAACACACATCTATCAACTGGTATATATCGATTTTGAAACCGTCACACTTTGAAAGAAAACAATTGACTATTGATAAGCGTACTATTCAAGAATGATTTAATTAATTAATTTACACCGTAAATGGTGAATCAACACAAACAATATCTGATCAAACACATCTAGGGATCATATTCTTTCATTTAAAAGAAACAAATACAACAATCGGTCCAGTAGAAGCTCCACACGAAGCCATGGCAGAATACCTTATTTTTTAAATATATAGATACATATAAGAACCTCTGAAGAAAGCGCGAACATGGACGCTATCGTTTCTAACATTACGCGCCAGCTTACGTCTCGGGAACCCACGCAGCAGCCACGCACATTTTAAGTATCGTTGGCAGCAGTTCGTATTTTAGTTCCTGTAAGAAGCCGATAGAGGAGAGCGCGCCACTGTAATGGTCTCCACCACATTATATAGGAGTTTAAAGACCCTGGTGATGGTGGGTTTTGTTCTCTTGGAAAATGTGAACGCTTTTCGCCAACCCGTTGAGAAGAAGAATTTTTTTCTCGTCACAAAAACTACGAAATCGTTAAAAGTGTTGAAATGAGGAAAGTTAAGATGATCCTTTGTCATCGAGCATGAATATCATGAGGATATAAATTTGTAAAATAATATGTATATTAAAATATTTCTCGTCGCCAGTCATATTACGAAATAGTATTGAAAAACTTTGATATTAAAATATTTAAATTATACATGGACTGTTTGGGATCACGAAATGATAATCTTCTCTACCATTATATGAAAAGCGTACTATATTGAAATATCTATTTATATATTTTTCATAAAACCCTTTTATAAAACCTATAAAATATTAAACACATCCAAAAGCACGTAATTATGAAGTGGTAAATTATTGTTTTTATTTAGTACAGGTAATTACTCTGACAATCATTTTTTATTTTGACGGCAATTAAGTACTTTGGTTTCATACATACAGAGGTTTTGATAAAGGAGACAGACATAAATAATAAATATTTAAATAAAAGCTTGTAAATATTTCCTGAAAATTGACTGCACATTTTTGATTATTCATTTTTCCCTAGAGCATTTTTTTTCGTGTCTCAACAAGAATTACCTTAAGAATTATGAGAACAATATACATCTTCGGAATAATTTTTGAAAAGTGAAGGCCCAACCAAAAACGTTTGTTTAGCTAGGGAATATAAAAGGTAAAGGAAACCTTATATTCTGTTTTTGGGTAGACTGTAAGTCTACTTTTTGGGTAGACTGTAAGCACAATATTATATTTTTACCCCAAGCCATTCTCAAATGTGAATCAATGTACAAAATATTTATCTCGAGTTCCAAATTACGCAGAAGAAAATGGAAACATAATAGAATAAAAGGCTTCTCTGACGAGTAATATATCATTTCTCCAAAGCAAAGTTCCGTGCAAAAGTGCACACGGGAAGTGAAACCACGCAAAGCAACTACACGGGAGAGGCTATCTACGTGCTAGAGTTAGCGCTTTTAATATCCGGTGCATTCGCAACGGAAAATTCGGCCCCATTCATCGTGCACATTCCCGTTGCGTTGCCATGGAGCCGTGCGTATTGCATGGGCGGAGTCGCAGGCACGGATCCGCAACCCGGCGCACAGCTACGTGTTACGGGCCACCGCAGAGGCGCGACCTCAACGCGTTGCCTGCAGGCCCGCGTTTTATTCTGCGATAGCGAATCGAAGTGATTCGACCATGCAGACGTTTTCTGGACGAAATAACCAAACTAATAGCTCCATTTTTAACACGAACATTACAAACAACTATGCAAGTGTCGGAGATAAATTACTATAGCTTAAATATCTATGACTCCGGTGAATAAGTAGATGAGTAAAAAAAACTTAATTTTACAGGGGAGCAAAAAACTGCTTTAAACTAAAGCTACAAATATAGGATTAATGATATTCAAACAAATCACAGAAAAATTCACAACACACTATTCACATAAAAATAGTTTTGTTTGAATATAACCTTCGCTTGAATACCATTAATCTCTGATTTCATTCATTCACACGTTGATTTTTGCTTTCCTGTAAAATTAAGTGTTTATGACTTATCTGCTTATTCACCGAGTTCAAAGATATATTCATCGTATGTACTGAATTTCACGTTTCCGAGTTAGAAAAGCCAAAGCAGATCCTTCAGACCACAATAATTAACTACGTTGGAAAAGTATTTTATCCCAATGCATAATTTCTTATTAATTGCTATAAGAACGTTAAAATATTTATCTCCAGATTCACAAATACAGTGCGCTAGATAAATTTCTCAGCAGTGTCACCATGCTGGTGACAGCGGTGCAGAAGCAGCAGGAAAGGGCGGGGTGATGTGACGGCACGTATGTGACACTAGCGCCGCGGACGGCAGCGAAACTGACGGCAGATGCGGCGGCGGCATGCTCTGACTCGGATCAGTGCGGAGAGGCTTTCATGGCGCGCTATATTTCTAAATATTTATTCAATAATATTTATAAAGCTCTGATGGTTTTTAAAACTAATTTCACATTATCAACTTTGTGAATGGTCATTAAAGTAAAAAGGACCAAAAAGGCCAATAAAGGAGACGTTAACAGAGATTTATGTGTAATAAGGTCTATGTGATATCGGTCGTGTGTCAAATACGTTTCAAACACATTAAGAAACATTCATACAAGAATAGTATATTATGCAACTAATTTATATTGTTAAGCTTTATTGTTTGAGTAAACCTTTGGGAAACGAGCGAGAGCGAGTTGTTTCATTTTTTACGAATGCAGAAAGCCTCATTATAAATGAGTTGTGTACGTTATTGTTTGTTTAACAGCATTATAAATTTGTAAGAGATAAAAGTTGATTTTTGGAAACAACTTCATTGTAACGTAAGGGATATTTGACGTGTGCGAAAAAATAGTAGTCAGCTATTTAGTTTATTGCTACTTCAAGATTATCTCGCTGTGGCCAAACGTGTGATGTCAGAATTATTCGTGCATAAACAAGTCCTTCATAATATGATTCATAAGATTATATTTTATGAACGATTGGAATACCAACAATTTAGTTTTGCTTTGAATCATGACATCTTTAGGTACAACACATTGGCTTCTGTTAACCCGTCTTTCTAAACAACGGAGAACTGTTAAAATCCAAAACAGACGCAAGTTGATTAGAGTAGATGTTCGGTTGTCTGTTTAGTTGTGTTATGCCGATATGACAATACGTAATTGTGAAAAAAGACTTAAAACGACTTACAGCTGATTGACACATTTCAACCTCTTTCAACCTCATAAGTCAGTAACTTACACGTACCCATGGAATGTATCTACCTGTATATACATTAACAATTTTCTCAAATTAAAAAGATGATCATCAGATGGGTTCCTGATATAAAAACACTAGAAAAAATAGAAATTTCCAGATGTTGTTATTTTCTTCGAATAATCATGTATACGAAAAATAAAGTATCCAACTTCCCACATCCAATTCTGTGCCAATATTCAATTGCGAAGTCATGACGTCATGACGAGTCATGACGTCTGGACGCACGATGCATTGAATTTTGCCCACATTCACTTTTATCCCATAAAACCACGTGCTGTGTAGTAGGTCAGTGCTAATGCGACGAGGAGGTGGTGGGTCGCCCTTGACCCTCTGGTTGCATGCGTGCATGGCGCGTAGCCCCTAAGCCACAAGCGCGGCCCCTGACGGCCTCTCCGTTATCTCTCGTAAGCGCCGCCCGGGACGCCCGGCGCACGGGTCGGCCGCAAACGCCCGGGGCGACGCGAGCACTTGTTTACGTGACTGCGATCGGAATAATCTGCGGATAAAGAGAATGTTTGCGCGCTCGCTTTTAAAATTCCATGTTTTAATAAATCCTTCATTTGTGCCACTACCGACGTTTGTGAATCGATAGTTAATATCCCGTCCTGTTTATATTTTGGAATCGTACAGAGTCATTAGGCGAAAGTAGGTTAAGCCGGGAAGCTTTTTTCACTTTATAAACCCCACGGAAAAGTTGTTCAATATATTTCAAAATTCTACATTCAAGAGATGATTTTAATCTTTTGTCATGTCAAAACAGATCATCATGTTATTTTTATAAATTTATAGTTACTAAAGAAGGCGTTTCCTATTTACCTTCTCTTTCCGATTTGCTCGACTTCCCTCTACTAATAGTTATCAGTGACATCAAACTATTTTTAATATAAAAATGTTTCTGACCTTATCACAATTTAAGTAAGTGACTTCATGGTTAGAAATTTGGGTGTGACTCCAGAATTTCTATTTTAATCTAACCTACCTTGATACGTCTCGGAAATAATAATTTTCACAGTAATGCATAAGAAAGCCATAAATTGATACAAAAATAAGAGAGCTTATTAAAGACACAATATCAGTTACGTTTCCATAAAGGCGTTGAATTCTCCTTAAGTAATGGGTTATTTCAACAATTATTTAGATCTGAAAAATACGCATATCATTAGATCTATGTTTCAAATTTAAAGTCAATGACTTAATATAAATATTTGCTATAGCTATATTGTGTATAATATAAATTATATTGTGCGGAAAAACGTATAAACTTTTTCAAGAGGATTTTATTGACATTATACGTTATATTCATATTATACGCTATCTATTACTAATATACCCTAATGCCTCTATCACAAAAATTATGTCATTCTAAAGCTTTGAGTGTTCAGGAAACAAATATGTCAATTGCATAAAAACAAGTCCATCTAATTAATTAAGGGAAAAGATTCAGCTATAAAACTATGATTCCGATTAGAATTTAAATTTCTTCTTGTAAATATTCTCACAGAATATTTGGACAGACGTCCTCTCTTTCAACGCTGGAATGCTCCACAATGCAGTTGCATTGAAGCAGAAACTTCGCTGGTAATCGATATGACTCTGAAGGGGGCAAAGGTCACCATGGAAACCAATGAGGCCACGAGGGTAACTGGGAACCACTAAACAAACACGGTGGTCATTTATTCTAATTTAAATCCAATTAATTTTATGGATAATTATTCAAGTTTTAGAGATAACGAGATTGGACTGAATTAAAAAATATCTGTCCGTATATTAATACGTAAACACGCGTGGATTGGGGTCTTGAATATGGAAATAGGTCTAATTTCCACCTACCGCAAGCATATAGGACGGATAGGAGTCACAAGAGCGGTATCAAATAATTTCGATTACATTCCCTCGATTCAAAGAATATCTCCGTCTCATTATCTTACATCCATTAACTCCCGAGTTTATGATCTAAGATGCGAACATTTAGTACACTCTAACTTGAAAAAAAGATGTAAATAAAGCGAAATAATTACATCTTCAAAATGAGACGATATTCATTATTTTACTTTCAAGCTCTTACTTTGTAAGAAGAGAAAGTATTGAAATCGTGCTCCGCAAAACGGCGAATATTCAACAGAGAAACCCTTGTTGTCGGCCCCTGGTAACGAAAAAGTGGATAAAGCTTGATATACGACGGTACTTGCTACTGTTAAGACCTCCCATCACTGATCGTCCTCTAACCGTCAGTAATCTTATTGAATTTGTAGACTTGCTAATTAACAATCCAATGACGAGGTCGTTTGATCTTTTTAATAATGTGTCTTATCACTGAGATAACGGGATTTAAATGCCATATCAAAATGGTTTCGTTGGAGGTAGTGTTGATTAAGAATACAAGATAATTATTGTTCCATTCAAAGGAAATTATGTCGCATTCAATTCACTTTAAATTCTACAACTAAAATAGATACATTAAATAGATGTGGCATCGAAACATATTAATTGAAACTTATCCATATATTCAACCTAGTTTTGGGTATTAATATTTCAATGTTATAATATTATAACAAAATGTTACAAAAAGTCGGGTAGCAATTACTTCGGTATTGGTTGTCGCGGAAAAGAGAACGGAAAGAAAGAGAGAAAAACAGAAGTGGAAAATGAGAGGGGATAGAGGGAAAGGGTTACGAGAGAAGGAAAAAGAGAGAAGGAAAAATAAACTGAAAAGAGAGAGGGAGAGAGAAAGAGGAAAAAAGAGAGGGCAGGACGTCTGCCGGGTTCTGCTAGTTATAAATAAATATAAATGCGTGAACAAAACTGTAGAAATGAAGAATAATAGGAAGAAGGTCCCTTTTCCATTCCACATGCTAGCGTGGCTGTCTTGCAAGTGAGAATAGTGCCGTTCCAAAGGCTGGAATCAGCGTTTTGTCTTCCGAGAGTCGACAGTTGCTTCAAGAGATCATTTCTCACACATCTTTTGAAGCGTTCCTTGATGCGCTCGTCATACTCTGCGAGATAACTCGTTTTTTATGTGTGCTGCATTGAAATGCCGGCAACAAAATGAAAGAAATAGATAATTTACGACTTATGTTACGGACTCAGTAAATAAACTACAGCATTGTGTGAAACTGTGAAACAAGACCTGTAAACCCAAAAAAGAGAAATGTTTGAGCAATGAATACGAATAAACTCTTTTTGCGACGTGCCACAAGCGAGCAACAGACACCGCCCCCCAGATCGAGGCGGTGCCCTGCGATGGTTCGGGGGCGTGATTTATTGGGACAGTGAGTCCGACTTTTTCCCTCCCCGCGGCCCTGCTTGCTGATTTAAACGGCCATCTTCGGCAAGAAGAAGAAGTAGTAGTCGTGGTTGGTGGCAGGGCGCTCAGAAGGACGTGGAGGGGTATCAGGAGAAGTAAGAAAAAGAATATTGGAGCTGTCCATCAGAATGTACGACGAGCGTTCGAAACGAGGACCTCCTAGTGATGTGTACAGGAGGCGGAATGGGGTTAATCTGAAAGAAATGGAGAATTTTCTAATGGTTTGACGTGATGCGACTGTGAATACAATACAAAATAAAATGGGCAGGTTTGAAATGTTATTAGATTTGCAGAACTGAGTTTTGCGAACTAGAGCGTTATTATGAAGCCCTCGCTAATCAACAGTGACAAATGAAAATATTGTTGACACCTCGTGAATGGTACGTTTTGAACATCTAACTCCAAGTGTAACACTGATAATCTGAAACAGTTATAGTTTTCGCACGTCCAACATTTTGAAACATTCATAGATTTTTCTTTTTTGATAATCGTTATTTCTATTGCAAAGTTAAATTCTCAAATAAAAACGTTACAATACGTACAAACTTGACGAAGAACTATGTCCTTTTTACTACATCAGTATCACTACTTCTCTGTAAATGCGAGGTCGTAATATCTAATGATACATTCCTGGAACATTCATTCCAGGACACTTTGTCCACTTTCATGAGGTTTGCTTTTATTTGGTCCACAGACATTTTGTCCACTTTTGTTTGTCCATAAATAATTCGTCCACTGTATATATTGTCCATTAATTCATATGTCCACAAGTATTGTTTCCATTTTTTCTCGTCCACATTTCTTTTGTCATTTTTCTTTGAAGTCCACAGAAATGTATGTCCACAATTAAAAGGCACATAATACCACAATTTTTTAAATTTTTAGACTATAAAAAAGATCAAAGGGACAATGAAATCCTGTTATTACAACTTGCTGGCGGTCATAGGCAAATCAGATATCCGATTAGAAAATCGTATATTATAAATCAACGTCAAATTGAAAATATTGTAGACCAATATCAAGAATATGCTGAAAATAATAATATAGATTTATATTTGCTCAGTATTAGCTACAGAATGAAATTGTATAGCACAGAAGAGAGCGATGGAGAAGTATCACATATTGTATAATATTGTAACTGAATAAATTATGCATTTCTTTTACAATGGACTATAATTATTGTGGACTAAAAATTTATAAAATTGACACAATGTTAGTGGACATTTCAATGTGACGGACGTGAATGCTCAGTGGACCATTCTTATTTGTGGACATAAAAAAGTGGACGAAATTTTTATGGACATCCTATGTTTCTGGACTAAAAGTAGCAGTGGACTAAAATGCATAGTGGACGTAAATAATGTGGACGAAATGCTTCTGGACAATGTGTCTGGGAATCGAACATTTTAACAGTATTTTATTCTTAAGATGGGGGTTAATCTGAAAGAAATGGAGAATTTTCTAATGGTTTGACGTGTTGCGACTGTGAATCACAATACAAAATAAAATAACATTCTTAAAACATTACACTATTTTTTTAGGGAATTAGAAGATTGTGCCATTTAAAGTCGTCCTCTACACAGATGTGTCTATTAAGAGGAGTCTCGATGTAATTAACATCCGAAAGATCTTCTCAGAAGACGAGGATTTCATTTCACAGCTGGGTACACGCCTTTGATCTTTCCTCACTATCTCAGATGTTTACGAAGGAATGTTCATCTTGTGGATTTCTAAGACCTCAAGGACTGGTCCTCTCTCCGTTACAAAAAGCGCTTTGACTCCTTAATTTTAGCATATTTCCTAAACATCATGTTGTATTTAATTCTGCCCTTAGATAAATTACTGAGATGTGATATGAAAGGCTGTCGCCAGCCCATTCACCAAATTCAAATTAAATATTATGGTATGTATTAAGAAAGCCAATTAAAATGATGTGAATTTCGCACGTAATGATTCAAAATTGCCTGACTGGGGATGTCAGACTTGTTATTCAGGATGATTTACAAGTTTCATCTTGGTTAGTATGCAGGAATTCATTCCCTGCAAGTCAATTCCCAGCCATCGTTTTGATTCGTAGCTAATTTTCTAATAATTTATTTATAATATGTAAACAATCGCATTCTTTTGGGGGTGCGGACAACGACGGCCGGAGTTATTTCTGTTTCATCGCTTCGAACATTTATTGGATTATTATAACGTTTCCTAACCCTAATAAAAACGAATTCGTTACCATGATAATAAAACAATACAATGAATATCGAATCAAATTATTCTTATTGTAACCATAATTAATATTGAAAAATTACTGGTTTGATTATATTTGTCAAGTCCGTAGGTTCCTTGAATTCTTGGGCGTAACACATATCCTAAGGGTCCCAACACTTGTTTTTCACACACTCCTTCGCACAAATAAAACAAAACATCAAACGGTGGGTCTTCTGTGAGCACCTGGTGAAGATTCCGGTCGCAACCCAACCACTAGCGTGTTAGGAGGCAAGTCGCTAACACTGACTGTCGGCGTTGATATTCTACCGTACTAAATGTTCTCCAGGAGGATAGTGTAAGGAAAGCTCTGTTAATTCAAAGAGTTAAAAGTTAGGTCATTTCATATCCGCCATCGCAAATAAGAAATGAAACTAAAATGGACCGAGCAGCTGTAATAACATGTCAGTTAGGCGTTATATTGGTACATGATTTCCGACCCCCCCCCCCCGCCATCGATTTCCTCGAGAACTGAAGCTGAGACGCAGGGCATGTCGTGCGAAAGTTGATATCAATGTCGCCAAAAATTCTTGAAAGTGTTCGCTTAAAAGAGGTAAATTACGAAACTTGCTTTGAAGAAGCTGGTCTATGGACGGGGAAGGAGATGGTCTGTTAAGAAGGACTTGAGTTATAGTATAAGGGTTTCAGTGTCCTTTCCAAGAAAAAAATAAGTCGCTGAGAGGCGCGGTGTTTTAATAGGGGGTATGTTTTCATAGATGTTTCACTGAAAGTGAATTACCCGAAAATCACAATCCCATCCTTCCTTTCCTCTTTTTCAAGAAAAATATATCATTGAGAGAGGTGGTTGTTTAATAAGGGTTGTCATAAACGTTTCACTGAAGATGAGATGCCGGAAAATCAAAATTCTTTCCTTTCTTTCGTCTTTTCCAAGAAATATAGATTGTTGAAAGGGGATTCGTTTTATAGAGGTTGTCTTTCATAGACGTTTCACTGAACATGAATTGCCCGAAAATCATAATCCCATCGTTTCTTTCCTCTTTTCCAAGAAAAATAGATCGTTGAGAGGGGTGGTCTTTCGTGTTGTCTTTCATAGACGTTTCACTGAAGACGAAATGCCCGAAAATCACAATCCTTTCCTTTCTTTCGTCTTTTCCAAGAAATATAGATCGTTGGAAGAGGTGGTCGTTTAATAGGGATTATCTTTCATAGACGTTTCACTGAAGACGAAATGCCCCTTTCCTTTCTTTTTTTCCAAGAAATATAGATCGTTGGAATAGGTGGTCGTTTAATAGGGATTATCTTTCATAGACCTTTTACTGAAGACGAAATGCCCGAAAATCGCAATCCTTTCCTTTCTTTCGTCTTTTCCAAGAAAAATTGATCGTTGGAAGAGGTGGTCGTTTAATAGGGATTATCTTTCATAGACGTTTCACTGAAGACGAAATGCCCGAAAATCGCAATCCTTTCCTTTCTTTTTTTTTCCAAGAAATATAGATCGTTGGAAGAGGTGGTCGTTTATTAGGGATTATCTTTCATAGACCTTTTACTGAAGACGAAATGCCCGAAAATCACAATCCAAGTTGGCGCGCTGGTGGCGTGGCCTACCTCGGAGCGGTGGCCGCGCAGGTTGTAGTTGGTGCGCAGCGGGAACTCGGCGCTCTTCTTGCAGTGCGAGGTGGTGAAGGTGACGCCCACGATGCCCCGGATGTTGCCCGTCGCCAGCCAGCCCTCCTGGTAGTAGTTGGTGCGGTTCAGCTTCCAGCCTTCATCCTGTAACATGGATGCAAAAGGGGGCGTGGTCAATGGCCATTCTAGCGCTTTCATTAGAGAATTCTGACAATGTACTACTTACAGTTTCTGTTTTAAATATGATGCCACTTTTGAACAGTCATGAGATATATTAATGAATTAATATTGTCTTAATACTATAAATCAATCAAATCATGAGTTATATTTTCTGTCACACTAATAAATTAATAACTCGTGGCAAGGTCACCAAAAGCAGTTCGACTATTGGGGCTTTAATGACACTAATAAAACAATTATTTATATTATTTCCAACTGCACTACAACCAAGTTTGAGACTTGACCAAAGTTCTCGTATTCGCAGTTCCCTCTGAGACTTTTATTTCCAGAAGAATAGTTCATATTGGAAAAGGAGAATCCGTCCAACACCAGTTTTTAAGTTTAAGAGGGAGAAGAGATTGGGTAAACAAGGGTTGCGCGTGGTTCGTAGCCCGTTGACAAGGTAGTGAACTGGCATTCCCCTGAAATTGGTATTAAACAAAATGTATTATTCCAAGATTCCGTATTGGAATTGGTATAAATGTTATAGCTATGCAGATTAATTGTTTCGTACGATAACTTCTTATTTAATTATTTAATTAGATATGAATGTTACATTAGACTGAATTTATGTTTTCCCGGATTTTCGGATAATTACAAATCGAGTAAGACATTTCGCAACCTTGTAATTACTATGGTTCTTTCGCAATTTTATCCCAATGACGGATAATTTGTACATAAAGCCGAGATTAGAGGCATTTAAGATGGGAGAGCCGTAACTACATTTAGAATAGTCGATTGAGTTCCAGTCCATAGCTTGTCGAATACCTAGGAGTTTTAGTTCCACTCATAGCTCATAATGCATCCCTGTTTGAGAAGCAAACACTCTTAATTGGAATTATTATTAATGAAAAATCACATAATGTTGTTAAATGTGTAATGTGTTTCTATAAAATAATATGTTATTATCGTTTTGAGGCATTCGTCACTGATGTTAATGAATAGCGAATCAGTTGATAACAAATAAACTATTCAAACTTTACTACGCAAACTTCATTAATCGGAGTGTTTCCCTCCATGAAAGACATCAAAAGAGACTAAATTTCTTATTCAAAGACCAGCACGACGCACTTGAAAGTTTTCTTTACAACCCTTCTGCGAACGGCAGAAACATTGGAAAAACTGATACATTCTACAGCAGGATTGTCTCCTGATTGTTCTCTCTGATTCGCGTAATAAAATAGTCGTCTTCACCAAAGAGGGGACCTCGTCCTTTCTGAAAAACCCTTCACAATTTCACGGGCAGCACGGAGTAGCGAGAGAGCGTGTAAGGGAGGGTGGGGGAGATGGAAGGGTGGGGGTGGAGGGAGAGTCGAAAACCGTCGACACCACTCGTCACCACACTTCCGCTTCAACGTTTCCGCCAGCCGTCTCATCCGGCGGCCCTTCACTTCCGGATGAAGGAGAGGAAGTAGAGGTGCAGCGAGGAGAGGGGACGGAGGATTTCAATAAAACGTCCGCGATCTATCGACTGTCAGTGAAACAAAAGACGAGTCACCTACGCGGGGCGAGGGAAGTTTCTTACGCGGCCGCGGTGAGGGAGGCGGAGGCGACATCAGACGCCTGCCAGGCAGCTGACGCGCGTATTTTGACGACGTCTGTGGAATTGGAGACGGGAAACGTTGGCGACGTATCGACCGGCACAGGTGGCTCAGAGCATCAACTGATGTCACTACAGTGCCTCTGAGTGGGAGGACCTACGTTCGAGACCTGACGGTGGCATGACTTTCGACATTAGCTAGATATCTAGGTCGAATGCAGTCTGTTAGGATTGATTGATTTTTCGTGTTTCCGTTCGCGTTAACTGATTTGTTCATTAGTCCCGTAAGTGTAGTGCATGCTTTTTCTCGGGAGATGGCGTTGATCTTCCCCCCTTGGATGGCGAGATCCGGCGCCGACCTACTGTCGGCTAGTGGGGTTTCCCCCTAACCAGGACTCTCCCACCAGTGGGGCACCGTCCCAACCGGGACAAGGTCTAAACTCCCGACCGGTCTCCCGAAATATGTGGTAGTGTAGTGCATGTGAGTGTAAGTGTGTGTGTGTGTGTGTGTGTGTGTGTGTGTGTGTGTAAGGGGAGAGGATAGGACAAGGAAGAGGAAGGACAAATCGCGCGCGGTCCGTGGCCCGTTTGTTAGGGTACTGTTCCGGCATTCGCCTGGTTTTGATCGGAGAAACCATGGAAAACTACCGATCAGAGCAGCCGGTCGCTAGGATTCTCCTCCAGACAGAATTCGACCTAGCTGAAAAGCTAGTGTCGAAAATCCTGCCGCCGTCAGGTCTCGAACCTAGGACCTCCCGGTCAGAGGCGCTGCAGTGACATCAGTTGATACACTGAGCTACCGTTCCCGATCTCTGTTGGAGGAGAACTCTAGCGACCGGCTACTCTAATCGAAAGTTTACCGTAGTTCCTCCGATCAACATCAAGAGAATGCCCGAACAGTACCCTAACAAACGTGTCACCTCCACACTTACATGATTAAACTATCACATGCCGGGAAACCGGTCGGGGGCTTAGAGCGTGTCCCGGCCGGGGCGGTGCAGCGTTGGTGGAGGATACCTAGTTTGGGAAACTTCGCTAGCCGACGGTAGGTCGGCGCCGGATCTCACTATCCAAGGGAATATCACCACGACCTCACGAGAAAAACACATGCATTACATTTACGGGAACACATGCACTACATTTACTTAACAATTGACGAGCCCGGAATCACTAACAATCAATAAATCAAAAAGCGACAGGCAACCTATCGAACGGCGACCAACTTCACAGAACAACGATGTACTTAGTAACAACTAGTCCATAGTTCCACTCCTATGTGTTTTAATATTCGAATTAAACGTGTCCATATGAACTTATTATTCATTACTTCTCCCTTTCTATAAAGGACTATTTTACCACAACTAGGGCATTGAAGAAATAAGATACGGAATCTTGTAACTTAAGTGTGGCATGGAGCCTTATTTTAGCACAAATCACAGAACGGAAACAAAAAATGCAAATATACGAAAACAGAAAATGATGAGTTAATATTTGGAACAAGCGAAGGTAATAAGAAAAGGAAAAATGGCATGACAGAGAAAGTGGCAGGTGACAAAGAAGTTAGGGAGGAAGTGATTGGGAAACGAAGAGGGGAAAGGAATAAGAAGGGCCTAATGACAATCAATGAGGCGACGAGTAGCAGAGGATGAAGTGAATCAGAATATCAGGGAGGGAGCTGACAGATGTGGTAGCAGCGATCCCGTTGCTCTGACGGGGGAGGGGGCTGAGAGAGCAGCACAGGGGTTGACTACGCTCTCGCGGACGCAACAACATCGGGGGACCAAGGTGCCTGAGGTGAAGCTGAGGCGAAGCACTGCGGGGAAACTGCGACGGGGGCGGCTGCGGCCACCGCACGCAATGCGCACCTGGCCGCTCCCACGCGCCGCCGCCGCCTCCACCGCCTTCACTTCCACCCCAGCCACCAGCCCTAACGCCTCCACCTCCGTGCCCCTGCCACCGCCACCGTTTCCGCCAACGCCAACGCTTTCGCCAATACCTCTGCCAACGCCTCCTGCAACGCCTCCTGCAACGCCTCCTGCTACGCCTCCGCCAACGCCTCCTGCTACGCCTCCGCCATCGCCTCCTGCTACGCCTCCGCCAACGCCTCCTGCTACGCCTCCACCAACGCCTCCTGCTACGCCTCCGCCAACGCCTCCTGCTACGCCTCCGCCAACGCCTCCTGCTACGCCTCCGCCAACGCCTCCTGCTACGCCTCCGCCAACGCCTCCTGCTACCCCTCCGCCAACGCCTCCGCCAACGCCTCCTGCTACGCCTCCTGCTACGCCTCCTGCTACGCCTCCTGCTACGCCTCCTGCTACGCCTCCTGCTACCCCTCCGCCAACGCCTCCGCCAACGCCTCCGCCAACGCCTCCGCCAACGCCTCCGCCAACGCCTCCGCCAACGCCTCCGCCAACGCCTCCGCCTCCGCCAACGCCTCCGCCTCCGCCAACGCCTCCGCCTCCGCCTCCGCCAACGCCTCCGCCAACACCTCCACCAACGCCTCCGCCAACACCAACGCTGCTGCTTCTGCTACCTCGGTCGCGCCCTAGCCATTATCACTCCTGCCGCCGACGCGGCCTCCTCCCCTACCTCCGGCGCCGCGCTGTTATCCCGCTGCGGGAGACGACCCACCGCGGATTGGAGATAAGCAAACAAGGAGCTGTTCCGCCCGCTGAAAGCCCGGCGCCCTCGCTCGCCCGTGGCCAGCGCACGGAGCGCCGCGCCGCGCCGCGCCGTGCAGCCCGGAGAAAAATAAGGGCTTTCACCGCAGACGAATGGCGCAGCATTCAAAGCGCCCTCGGTCTACCGCGTCGTGTGCACGAGGGCGGCGGCGGGGGTGGGGATGGGGAGAAGCGCCGAGCGTTGGCGGAACGGTGGCTGGGACAGAGGAAAGGGCGGAGATAGGGGCGGAGTTAGGAGGGAGGTAGGAGCGAAGGCAAGAGCGGAGGCAGAGGCTGGCACGCGGGCGGCATCGGGCTGGCACAAGGGCGAAGTCAGAGCGTGACGGGGCGGGGCGGGGAAGGACTGGGGCGGGCCGGGGACGGGATGTGGTGAGGAGGCGGAGAGGAGGGGGGCGGAGGCGGAGAGGAGGTGGGAGAAGACAGGGGGTGGCGGGGAGTTGGCGGGCAAGAGGCAGGGAGGAGTGAAAGGAACAGGAGCGGAGTCCTGGAGGGGGCGGTACGGAGATGGGCAGTGGAAAAGGGGGGGCGGGGAGCGGGAGCAGCGAGTGGTTGGGGTGTCACGTGTGCGCCCCGTTGCCTTCGGGGCACCGCCGCTCTTTCTGAAAAGTGGAAAATGGAAGCTGCGTGCGCTTTTTAAACCTCGGATCCCGGCGGTCGACGGAAGACTATCGTATCGTTATCTCGGCCTCTGAAGTACGAAAGCTCTTCCCCTACTACTGGATGAGGTCTTTTGAGTCTGGTAATGGGAATCCTTAATAAAATTTCATGCTCTATTCGATTAAAGTCGACTGACGACGTTTTCGTGTGGCTTTTATCTGGAAGCTTGGTGTAATAGGACGGCGATTGTTTTAAATCGATATTCATAACGCTTTTGAGGTACGAAATTGCTGCTTCATGACAGAAATATTTTAATATTAATTTCAAGATTAAAGAAAAATAAAATAATGTATACTTGACATAAAGTAAATCTATTTTACATGTATATCAATAATATTTATTATATGAATTTTCATGACGAATTTTCGAAATTTTGAAAGATGAAGTTTAATGATCGTATAAAGATTGAAAATAAGAATTAGTTCACTGATCTTAAAACAATATATATAACTTATCATATATACATAACTCATTGAACACGTAGACAAGTATGTATACTCCGATTTAAACCCAGTGGCAATTCAAGGTAACCAGCTGGAAGGAGAGGGAGACATTGTCATCCAGTACAGAGCTCTAACAAGAAAAAATTAAATCGTAAAGAAACTCCTGATTGGATGACAGTTCCCACCTCACCGTCCAGCTCGTCATATTGAAGTGCTACAGTGTTTAAATAGGAGAACATCATGCAATCGTAGGATGGGAGTAGAATAGAGATTTTAGTGAAATGAAATGTGCCATGGTGAAACCGCACGAGACTCCAATTAAAAGAGCAAGTACGCTGTAATCATAATCGTATGTATCAAAATCGTTAACAAATTGGAAATAAAAAATTAACTCTATTCAGACGTGAGAATAATGAAAATATTTACGAAGAACTTTTAGATTAGTGCTCGCCAAACCGTCGATCGCGAGCTACTAGAGGCTCACAAGGCAATTTTCAGTAGATTGCGGTCATGCTTATGGGTGGCTAACCTAGACGAGTTCTACTGAGCACAAAGAAATACAGAAACAGACTCACTGATGAACATTTGGACAACTGTATTCGAATGCCACTCTCGACTTACTCTTCCAATATAAAGTAGTGGTGCTGCCAAATCACATACTTTTTCGTATTGGTTGTAAATGTTCGGCAATATTATACTACTGCATAACCCAGCAAAAGTGATTTCAACCAGCAAATTTTTTTTCCCGCTCCGAAACCTGATCACAGATCCTCAGAGTTAGCTTGTCGGCACTCATACCACTACTCCACCCAAGAGCCGTATGGATCGATCTCGGGCAGAGGCATAAAAGGTAAATGCCTGATTAATGTAAAAAATCAGCAATAATAAAAATATTAGTCAGAAACTCCCCAAGCCTCTATTCGGTTCAGCTCGATCACGAAATATCAATTTGAGAGAAAATCGGCTGAACGGTTTAGAAGCTACAGTTGTCCACAGACCGTCTGACAGCTATAAGGTTGGTTGATAGGTTTTTTGATAGATTGATTGATAGTAATTCCGGGCGCGCAAACTCCTAAGATCATTAGTCCCGAATGTGTAGTACATGTTTTGCTCGGGAGGTAGCTGTGATTTTCCCGCCTTGGATGGTTAAATCAAGCGCCGACATACCGTCCGCTAGCGGGATTTTTTCGACCCAGGTGCCTCCCACCAGAGAGGTATCCTCCTAGCCGGGACAAGCTGTAAGCTCTCGACCGCTGTAAGCTGTAAGCTCCCGTTATGGTTTCGTGCATGTAAGTGTGTGTAAGTAAAGGGTAGATAGGAACTGTGGCCGCGGAACGGAACCCGCTAATTTCGGTAGTTCGCGGCACGTCGTGACTGCGAACGGACTGCGCCGCCGTGAGCCCATGGGAAACGGCAACGAGGGAGGCTGAATACAGAGCTATGGCGCGGCGCCGGGCCCTCAACCGGTTCGCCTACGGTCAGCAACGTCTTAAGGGCGACTATACTGCGGTTTTTACAGAGCTGGACCTGAAGGTCATTGAAGGCCCGTCACCACGGTAGCATTTAAGCACGGTTTTTCCCGTCTTTCTCAGTCGAGCCGCTAGAGTCGCTTCATCTGCGGCACTGCTTGATACAGTCACGAGCATGCGACACCTAGCGGTACTACTGAGAAAGACGCGAAAAACCGTGCCTAAATGCTACCGTGGTGATGGGCCTTCAGAGACCTTGAGGTCCAGCTATGTAAAAACCGCAGTATACAGCTGAGGAGGGCGTTGACCCCATGCGGCGTCTTCCAACCGACTCCTCGCTTGACAACAGCATCTCAACAACTGCGTAATTTTGAGGAGACTGCGCGCCTAGAGGACTACGTTTAATTGCCAATATATGTGCTCGTACTGCAGCACATGAAGTCATTGCAAAACCAGGCAAGCCCATTTGCATTTCCCTAGCCAAGCAATCCTGGAAATAAACCCCCTTTCTTCCGAAGCGCTGAAACAGTACCCGACGTTTAAGCACCGCGGCCACGAGGATTGGCACTTCTATAAAAGTCATTAGAGCTTGGTGTTTCAGATGTAGCATTAGGCAGCAGAAAAATTGTCAAAATGTGAAAAAAAACACTCCTTTGAGCAGAAAAGATCGCCACTGAGAAGGTATAACTCGGCGCGTAAAATAATTTTTGCTGGTTGAAAACACTTTTGCTTGTTCATAAAGCAATATAATACAACGGAAAAGCTAGCAATGTTGTGATAAAGTATGTACTGTTTAGCACAACTAGTTTATCTTGATTAATTGTATTTGTGGTTAGAATTGCTTCTCCATAAGTCTGGCAATCACTGTTTTAGATAAACTATTTCGTGAGCAGTGAAGTATTTTTCATTGTGAATTGTGAATCATTAAGAAGAGCTATCATTGCAATGCGCCATTTTTAGCTAGCGACTTAGTCAACACACACAATCACAGATGAATAAAATTTGTGCATCATTATATAATGAATTTATTTGAAAACATGTATAATTTATTGTTTTATGTGAGAACTATAGAACGTCTGCAGTTTACAGAAGAAGGTTGCGATAAAACTGATGAGTTTGCGTAAATGTTTGTAAGTACTTTGCTACACGAATTTCCTCAAAAATCATAAAAATGAACTGTCTTGTTGAAAAATGAGTTCTTTCATCTGAATTTTATTGTTTTCTTCGATTGTATATTAAAAAATGCTCTTTTCTCCTCCAATAAGTCAATTTTAATACTCACACAAACATTTCATAAAACATCAAAACAAAATAATTTCTAGGACAAAACTGTGGCTGTAAAGATATTCTACGAAGAATATCCTAGTCGTGACAATATTAAAGCTTCGCCCAGAAACGCAATTTTTTTTCCACGATCTTAAGAAGAATGCCATATCTATAGGTTATTTAAAAATATTTAATTCTCGGATTATGAAATATCTAGAGCAGAAATGTACACTCTTCCGGGATTTTGACGTATTTTAAAAATACTTGTGAATACAAAAACATTAAATTTATTTGTTTATTTATTTCAGCATACGTCAAAATCATGTTTTCAGTCATTGGGTGCACCAGCCAGTTTAAACGGAGAGCACAACACATTAGAATTGGATGTACGAAAAACTTTGGGTGTTCCTACAACTCGTTATGTATGTTAAACGCGATACCCTTGAAATCCTAAAATAATAATGAACATTTTCTGCCTACTAGATCTATTGCCTTTCCGTTAAGACATTTATGTGCCAACAGAATTAGAATTCCCTTTGGCGTGCGATCATTAAACCCTTGTGAAGCCCCGCGATAAACGCATTCGCGACGCTCTGAAGCAAAAGGCTTCCGGGGGCGTAACCGCACTGCCTGTCGCCCGTCGTCCGGGGCGCTCCGGAGGCGGAGGAGGGACCGGGGGCGGAGGTGGGCGGAAACGGAGCCGTGGGCGAAGACAGACTTGTGAGGGAGGTGGTGACGTTGCACAAGCGGTGGCAGTGGTGGAGACTGAGGCCAAGGTGGAGTAAGAGGAGGATGGAGAGAGAGACGGAGGTCGCGATGAAAGGGGTGGGCGTGGCGGAGGCAAAAGCGAAGGCGCTTGGCGTGGCAGAGGAAAGGACTGAAGTGGTGGTGGAAGTTGAGGCGGAGGCGGGGGTGGAGGATGAGGAGCAGGAGGAGAGAGGAGATGATGAAACGGTGAAGATGGCAGTGGTGAAAGCTAGGGCGGTAAAGGTGGTGGAGGCGAAGACTGAGGTCAAAGCGGAAGTGAAGGCGGAGACTTTGGCGAAGGCGGGGGCGGAGGATGAGGATGGGGAGAGAGGACGTGAAGAAACGGCGGTGGCGGAGGCGAAGGCGGAGACGCAGGCAGAGGCGGGGGCGGAGGATGAGCAGCAGGAGGAGAGAGAAGGTGATGAAACACATGAAGGTGGTGAAGACGAAAGCGAAGATGGTGAAGTGGCGAAGGCGAAGACTGAGGTGAAGGTGGAGACGCTGGCGAAGGCGGGGGGCGGAGAATGAGGATGGGGAGAGAGGACGCGAAGAAACGGCGAAGGTGGCGAAGGCGGAAGCGAAGCTGATAAAGTGGTGGGAGCGAAGACTGAAGTGAAGACGCAGGCGGAGGCGGGAGCGGAGGATGGGAAGAGAGGACGTGAAGAAACGGCAAAGGTGGCAGAGGCGAAGACGCTGGTGAAATGGCGGAGGAGAAGACTGAGGTAAAGGCGAAGGCGGAGACGCAGGCGGAGGCGGAGGATGAGGAGAGAGGAGGAGCTGAAACGGCGAAGGTGGCGGAGATGGCGGCGATGTGTGAGGGCGATGCCTGGGGCAGGCAGGGGGCGTGGCGGGAGCGGCGGCCTGACAGGGTCGCGTTCGTTAAGAGGGCGGCGCCGTCCGCTCACAGGCGCCGTGAATAATGCACCAGGCGCGACGCGAGCGGGCGCACAGCAGAAACGCCGCCGCCTCTCATCTCCTCTGTACCAGCGCCAGCCGGTCACGCCGTCGCTACTTCGTCACAGCCGGCGGGGATTGCTCCCTGTCTCCCGCCGCTCACCGTCGACCTCTCAGCGGCTTTGTAGCAACACCTTCTCAAAGTTTCCACACCTCGCGACTGCAACCAACGCTCTACTGAGCAGTTGCTCCCATCTGCTCTGGTTAGAAACATCGCCATCTTTCGTGCTTCTTATGATATTGTTGATAACTAGTTTACACGAAGTTATTTATTTTTTATCATTTTCACAATTCTTCGAAAATTGTATGAATTTTTATTCCGTATTATTCCTAAAGTTAGCAGTAGTAATGACAGAGAAAATACACAGTAGGTAATATGTAATCACCCATAAAATATATACCGATAGAATAATTATATTAAAGGATAAGAAGATATTGAGGCAAGATTGGCATAGAAATTAGCTGCTTTAACAAGACTTAAGTAGTGGCGAAGTTACAGCGAAAGAAGAATATAGAATTTGGTGTGCAGGAAATAAAAAAAAAGGCGGAAGGGTACATAGTCGTAACTGTGCTGGGAGCTACTGCATGCAAAACAACGAAGACGGAAGTATTGCAACCAAGGACTCAAAAAGGCAGCGATGGTGAGATGTGACCATCAACAAAAATTGGATTCAACAGACAGCGACGAAAGAACTTTGTGGAAACAATCACTAGCAGAGGCGAAGTAAAAGGGAATTAAGTTGATCAATTTGGTACGGCTGCAGAAATTGAAGAAGTGTAAGGAAATCGAATGGAATGAAGTGAAAGTGTAGAAACAATCATAGTAGTGAGAGAACAGTAACTGTGGGAACATTCATAAACAAAAGTAGGTAAAAAATGGAGTATGACAAAATATTTTAAGTAGATGTAATGAGAGGAATCACACGATTTGGAATAAAATCGGAAGAAATTATGACGAATTGAGGAATGTCGCGAAACAAGCGGGGGAAAAGTGGAAATCCTCATTCCTCAATAAAAGAAGACAAAATAAGGTAAGTATATTAAATATACATGTTGAAGAAACAGAGAAGCCGGCACAGACAAGAGGGCAAGCAATAAGCGAATAAAACATCCATCACTAAACGCATAACCCACCTCTCCAATAAGTTTTACTCATACATCACTCTATGTATACCAGACGCAATCTACAACTTCACCTCAACATGCCGTACTCCAATTCGACTCAAAAACCGATACTTATATGTCGCCTTCCTAAGCACATTTAAGAACAATAAGTGCTGAATTGTAGCTATCTACCCCTTGCTGTAGTTAGAATTAGTTTTAAGCTTAGGAAATAAGAATTCAACTACTGCATATGAAAAAGTATAACTGATCTATGTATTTCCTAAAGAAAAATAAATACGTAATAAAAAAAAATAAGGGAGCAAAGTGACAAAAGTACCACCAGTGGCAACGGATGAAGTCATCCAAGGGTGGGAGGTAATATAGATGTAGGCGGAGTGGGACGGTACCGGCACCTCCCCATTGTCACCTCACCCCCAGCCTCATCCTCGCTCTCTCTCGCGCCCGCTTGGCGCTCCGTCAAACGTGACATCAAAGGACAAAGAAATGAACTCGCAGTTTGACGCCGGCGGCGGGGGCGTGGCCGGGAGCAGGGGCGGAAGCGGAGGCGGCGCAGCGGGCCGCGTTTGCTCAGCGCGGGAATACGAGCGCCGCTTCCCCCTTCATTAGAGACGGTCGCGCGCAGGGTAATGAAGTCGGATGCCGACGCGGAGCGCGGCCGGAGTCAATACTTGCTCTGCGGTCATCAAATACGGGAGACGCCGCCCCTCTCAAGAAGTCCCGATAATTAGGAATTACGGTTTCTTCGCTCGACAATGTGTTTTCGTTCAATATTAATGCCGTTTCACCGTGCCATTCTAACAGAAGGAAGTTCAAACACAACCAATGCGAATTCGTGTCGAGAAAAGTTTTGTTTGCGTTTGCTGTGCTCAGTTCCGTACTGTTCTCTAATAAATGAAAAATCTATTTAAAACATTGTAAGGTTAAGTGGTTTTTAAAACACAAAGAAATATCGTAGATTGCTTTTCACGTCACACGTTTACTAAGCAGATGACTGTAGATTACGTTCAAGAAATCCATTTCGGAAGAGGAGTTATTTTTCTAGAAGATTGATAATTGAACACATTCTCATTTCATTCATATTTTATAACTAAATTTTCGTAAACAATTATATTACAAGTTTGTTTCAATATTCGCTGTGTGTGTTGTGAAGTTGTAGAGCATTGCTGGCTGGATGGATGATGCTGTCACTACATCATATATTATGTACATTAGCATCGTTAAATGAACACTTATTGCTGCACCAGTATATCGTAGATTGACAGATTCTCAATATAAATGCAGATTATACGCAATGAAACTGGACATCCAAATGTCCTGCATTATTTACATTCATGAAGTATTGAGCCAATAATTAAAAATATTCAGAGAGATAATATTAGTCAAATATATCAAGCAGTTTCATTAAACTGTGTTACAGAGTACACAGCACAATTTCTCTTATTGACCCAATATTTTTTAATTTAGACCGCTTCTACATATTACTAATTTTGTATGAACTCGTTTTTCCAGTTTGTATTTATTATTATTATTATTATTATTATTATTATTATTATTATTATTATTATTATTATTATTATTATTATTATTATTATTATTATTATTAAACTGATATTCTAATTCAGACGGTATTCATGGAATGCCTAATCTTGTTTGGGCGTTTTCGGACAACAAGTTTCTCTTTTTTATTTTTAATACGATAAGGTCTTATCCAATATCACAAATCCTCGTTCTCCTGTTGGTGACTATTAGTGCTACGCGTGCTAAGTTGCAGTTGTATTCACTCTTATAAAGCGCTTACCTCGCTGTATGAGAATAAGTAAAATAAAACTTTTAAAAAATCTTATGGGATTAATAATTTTTTGAGTTGCTGCGCCCAGAATCACTAACCAATCACTGAATTTACTAAAAACCCATCGCAGATTGCAGTTGATATCCAAGTTGCAGTTATATTCACTCTGGAAAAGCGCTTGCCTCACTATATGAGAAAATGTAAAATTAAAAAAAAAAATCTTACGGGACCAATGATTTTCGTAGTTTCTACGCCGATAATCGCTAACCAATCAATCAGTTTACTAAAAACCCATCGCAGATTGCAGTTGACATTCAAGTTGCAGTTATATTCACTCTGAAAAAGCGATTGCCTCACTGTATGAGAAAATGTAAAATTAAAAAAAAAATCTTACGGGACTAATGATTTTCGTAGTTGCTACGCCCAGAATCGCTAACCAATCACTCAATTTACTAAAAACCCATCGCAGATTGCAGTTGACATTCAAGTTGCAGTTATATTCACTCTGAAAAAGCGATTGCCTCACTGTATGAGAAAATGTAAAATTAAAAAAAAAATCTTACGGGACTAATGATTTTCGTAGTTGCTACGCCCAGAATCACTAACCAATCACTGAATTTACTAAAAACCCATCGCAGATTGCAGTTGATATCCAAGTTGCAGTTATATTCACTCTGGAAAAGCGCTTGCCTCACTATATGAGAAAATGTAAAATTAAAAAAAAATCTTACGGGACCAATGATTTTCGTAGTTTCTACGCCGATAATCGCTAACCAATCAATCAGTTTACTAAAAACCCATCGCAGATTGCAGTTGACATTCAAGTTGCAGTTATATTCACTCTGAAAAAGCGCTTGCCTCACTGTATGAGAAAATGTAAAATTAAAAAAAAAATCTTACGGGACTAATGATTTTCGTAGTTGGTGCTCCCGGAATGACTAACCAGTCAATCAATCAACTGACTAAACATGCATCTCAGATGGCAGAGCAGCGAAGGCGACCTGTGTGGCGGGGTGCGGCAGCTGCGTTATCATAGGTGGTGGCCGTGCACTGGCGGCGCCTCTCAAAGGCCTCCTCTGCAGCGCCGGCCGCCGCCCCTTTGGGGCGCGGAGCCGAGGACAGGCCGCGTCCTGTGTACGCGGTCGCCTGCGCGCCGGAGCGGGTTGGCCCCTCCCACTCCCCGCCCCCGCCCCCGCCCCCGCTCTCAACCCCAATTGCGGACGCGGCGCCCTTTACACGCACGAGAGGCGCGCGCCCGTGTGCGACATCGTGACACCTCCCCAGGGTCAAGGGCATTCGGGAGTGCATCAAGGAGTTGCTCTTGGTCTTGCCTCCGACACTTGGCAACGAAAGGAACACGTACTTCATCCAGATCTTTCAAAAGATACACGTGCGAACGAACTCAATTATCGGTTCAAATTAAAATATACTCTCAATAAAACATTCAAATAAAAAATTAAAAAACAAAATTTATAGCCAACAAAACCAAAATATTTTGCGGTTCAAAAGATCTTGGGGGCTATTTTGCTATTTTGCTATTTTATTTGCATGAGTACATGTTTCTAAGCTTATTTGCATGAGTACATGTTTTGAAAACGAGCTACGTTAGAAGTGACTTTTCAAATTTATTTGAATGCAATAAAGCATAACATAATAAACGAGTTGCATACCCTATTTTTTTTGTATAACAGCATTATAAATTTTGAAGAGAATCTAACTTAATTTTGCAAAACTACTTTCTTGTGACGTCTCGAGTATTTGACACCTGTGCAAGAAAACGGTTGTCGGCTGTTCCGTTTACCGCTAACACCCCAAGATTCGCTCGTTGCGACTGGCTGAATGTGTGATGACGTGATAAAATTTAATACGATGTCTTCATTTGATGATACTAATCCGAATGTCTTTATATGTGCTACAAATGGCCCTTTTATGAACGATTTCTTGCAACAGAAAATGTCGTTTATAATGCAATAGAAACAAATATTTATTTTACTCATGATACATTGTCATAATCAATAGGTGTTAAACATATCCCTTCAATATTATCGTTTCATTTAAAATTAATTATTTTTCTCCAAACCGCAACGCACAACTGTTTTAATTTTTTGTTTGTTTTTGCTTTTCCAGCGTAGTACAAAAATTATTAACGTAACTGATTGCATAGAGTCACGTTTGACCGACTCAAATTAAATAAAATTGAAAACTACGTTTATTCATAATTAGTTTTTGTTGCCATTTGAATTCGAAAATTAATTATTATTCAGAGTTGATATCTGAAACGCCACTAGAAGTTTCCAATTTTATTTAGAGAGACTATTCATTCAGGTTTATTTCATGAAATTATGAAAACCTGAATCGTAGATATGTATTTCAGATCTACAAAAACTTGGTTCTTAGTATAGAAGCTTTTGCATACCTAATACAGTCAATTACAAGTGCTCTTACGACTCAAAATGGACCATGGAAGTATTCAACGGAAACACGAAACTCTCGTGAGAACAGTATATAAGCAGTCCCGATCACTCATGATTGAAATCCCATCACCACCAGACCATATCGCGTTCAAAGCGACGCGAGGCGGTTATTGTATCGACGAAGCTCACCTGCTTCCCCATCAAGGCCACTTTAAATATTTGCGCGTGCTACCTGCACGCCTGTTGACTCGCGCGCTACCTGTCGCCAGGCGCCGCACTAAACACACACACACACACAAACACACTTACTCACACACACACACACACACACACACACACACACACACACACTAGCGATGCCATCGGCGCCCCACAAGCTAGGACCAAGCGTTGCTGTTTCCGCCACCATCGCCACCGCCGCTGCCGCGCTAGTTCGGCAGAACAAAAGAACCGAAAGCAAACATACGCGCTCGCCCAAACGCCCATTTGGAGAGCAGCCAGGAGCCCGAAATATTCAGCGTGACAAAGGTTGCGCGTCCGAACTATTCGCAATTCCGCCGGGAGGCAAAAATATGCGAAAGTTGTCTGGTTGCCGGCGAGCGCACAGCGCGCGGCGTGGCGGTTCGGGAAACGAACGGCCTCGAAGAATGACGGTCCGTTCGCTTTTCGCTCCTGGTGGGGTGACAGAAATCTGACCTCTCCGCAGATCGGGCGATTCGTTATTATTTCTCCTCGTCGCTCTTCGGTCTTGGCACGTGGATGGATAAAAGAACTGTCTGGCAGCGTTAACTCTTTAACCAGTAAACATTTCAAGATACACGGCTCTGTGGGGACCGACCTGTTGGTCTCGAAGCTTTACTACTATTTTGTTAGGCTGCCTAGTTTTAGTGCGGATAATTATGACTAAATTTGACTGAAAAATATCTACATATCAAGAAAATAGAAAGATAGTACCATAGAAAGACATTAACATGTCTGGTGACAGTTTGATTTGTTGGTGGTTCTTTCAGGTTTGAACGTAAAAGCCGCTTTGAGTTTAAAGGCAACATAAATGCATACATATGTAAATTCATGTAATGTTTATTTCATTTATTGCTTATTCAGTGGAAAAATATTCAAACCTAAATGTGTTGCGAAAGTATTTTATTCAGCACACAATGAAAATAATGGTCATTAGTCATTGCATTGTACAAACTCATAGTTATTTATCTTACAAGGAAGTGACTGAGTTTAGCTCAGAGCAGGCATGTCAAGGTCGCGAGCAAGGTAACAAACAAGCTTACTAGAGGTTGCGAGCATTGTGTTCAGAGAAATTGGCGCGAGATCTATAAGTAAGGGTTGTACAAATGCTACGGAGTGTGGGAGAATCACTGGATGTAGCCCATGATAGTCTTTTGAAGATGTTACTTGACAGTTATTGTCACTAATTTAGCTATATTAATTCTCATTTTCTATTCATGGCAAAGAAATGGTCCATTAAAATTAAATAAAACATCAATCTAATTTCAAATTCTTAATTTAGAGTAAAATTTAAAAATTTTAATCAGAAGTATTTTGATTTTGTAATCCTGTTGACTTGAGAGTGACAAAAAGTATGAACTTCCTACGTTCCGGTTAAAAGATTTAACACACAAATAAACTTGCCTGTTAAAAGCGTTGTACATCCGTAAACGAGAATGTTAACTTATAGAGAGTTGTTAATTTATTTCACATTATTGCTAAATACAATAAATAACTGAATGATTTAATAACGCAACACAAAACAAAAACAAGGAAACAATTCGCCATTCAAACATATTCCCGTCACTAAGCAAAGATGTTTACACAAGGCAGAATTTAGTAAGAATATAAATATCAAATAGTAATAAGTCGTGAAGAACGTAAACATAAAATGCTAGTTCTCGGTGATTTGATAGAAAAAAAATTTGGCAAACATTTTCGTAGGAAGCCACTATTTATCGTCTCGCGCCGCTTCAGCTTGCGCTTGTACCTCCCTTTCTAGATAAGGGGAAATCAGTGCGGAGTGAGGGGAAGTCGCCCGTGCCGGTAGGACGCCGGGCTCCCCAGGCGGGCACGGAGCTCGTGCAGGCGCGGTTTGACTTGCCTGGCTCAGAGCATTGGCGTGACTCTCACCGGGAGGTTCGACCCCCGACAAGGCGGGCTTTCGCCCCTCTTATACCTAGGTCGAATTCAGCCGTTTACCGAAGAAGCACTTTAGCGGCTGCCTGCTCTGGTGACCACTAAATTTCAAGGCGAATTCAGGAGTTTTCCGTTGTTTTCAGGCGAATGGCCTTATACTTTCCTTACCGACGAAGTGTCCTTCGGAGCTTAAAGCTACCTTTCCCTCGCCCACCATGCATTCGGAGGAAGCAGAGATGCGGAGGATAATTAGATCCACGTGAGCCCTAGGAATACGATGGTCTGTGTACTGCCAGTCCCATTGTCGAGAATGACAGACGTAGGGAAAATATCGCATCCAGAGTCAATGGTCTCTGTCAACCCCAAATCATGTTCCACACGAAACACAAGTTATTCCAATTATCAAGAATACAGTATAAACACACTCATGTTCTAAGCCTTCCTTACATTTAATTTATAAATACATTTTACCAGGTACCCTTATTTTAGGGAGGAGTTGTAATTCATATGAATAATATCTATGGTTTTATAAGAATATGTACCAACTCCATGTTTTAAAATATGTGTTTCTTCTTTTATTGTAATTAAGCCTAGTGACTGTGGAACACTATCTGCGCTAATTCTAATGTGCTTAATAATTTACGTTAACTATATAATAAACATATTTAAATATTTTATAAATAAACATATTTAAATATTTTATATACTAAGTAATTTACGTTAACTTTATAATAAACGTATCATTAATTTTATTATTAGTATTAGTATTATATTGTACGGTATCGATCGTGATAGCGTTTGTAGAAGCTGTGTAACCGCACCTGAAGTTTCGTCATCCGAAAGAATCTAGGTTCGAGGTTCAGCAGTGGCAGGAGTTTCGATCACAGCTGAACATCAGGGTAAGAACAGGTCACGAACCACATGTGATATTGTCTTCCCCATCCAGTCCTCGTTTCCCCCCTTCATAACGATAACGACACCAAAGACACAACCACAATGTATCACTTGCAGTATTCTCTCATGCTCACCTTGCATGTGAGATATACAAAATTTTCTCTACATTAATATCTGGCAAAGATCTTAGCGTCCGGCTTGCTGGGTCAATGGGTCACGATATATTATAATCCTTATTACCTTTATAATGGATGATAGGATCCGCAGACTATACAGCGCAGCTGGGAATCTGAAATAGAATGATTCTATTCCTAGTTCATTACTGTTTGGATTGACTAAATGATAGATCACTTTCTTTTCTAAAGAACAAAATTTAACAAAGTTTATTGTTACCTTTTTAGCAAACAATTTAGTGAATTTAATAAAATGATTTGATGTTATGCCTTTGATCAAGATATCTTTGAATTAACAGTTTTATACCGCGGTTAACTTATCTATTCTTCGTTGATGTCCCTCGTAGACTTCTCAGTCGAAATATCTTGCGAGCTTGCCGTAGTCCAAAGTCCCAAGAAATCCTCTTCTGCTCCTATCCAAGCTGGTCTCAAACTATCAAAATTATCAGTCCGGATTACGTCCTATGACATAGTCCCGAAATCTATTACTCGATTACCACTCCCGACAAAGTCCCAATTTATGCATCAATATTACTTCCACATGCAATATCTACAATATCATTTACTGTCCTTAAAATTTCACGATCTGATAACCCGATTCTGACTATCTGTATTATACTCGTTCCCTCTCACGAACCTACGATCAGTTCAGAAACGCGATGCCGGTCAGAGTGAAATCTTCCTGCATGATTCACCCTCGAAGACTTCGTATTAAACTACCTTCCTCTTTTTTCATAACATTTGACCGTCCTTCTCTCACCCAGCCAATCCATACGTTCGTTATATTTTGGTGTAGCTGACCTTTCGATCGTCTAAACTTCTTCGCCCAATCCCAAATTTTTTACTTTCGGCATCCAGCCACCTCTTAATGCATTTACAAAAAACAAAAACTACATTGTTTATTCACGGTCGTTGCTAAGCCCTTGCTCTCGTGATATTTCCTAATGCATGTTCCACCATATAGTCTACAAATAAATGTTAGTTTATTTTCATGTGACATATCGGTATGTCACACATGCAGAGTCGTTTCTGCCCGCAGGGCTCCGGGCTTTGAATAGGAGCATAACCGCGTCTCGCGTATTGCGCGTAGTGCAAGCAGCGTGCGGAGGGCGCGCCTGCGGCGGCAGTTATGGGTGACGCGTGGGGCGCGGTGATGCACGGCGGCTCCTCGTGACTAAAGCGCAGAAGAGCTGCGGCCACCGTCAACATCGGTCCATCTTCGTGCCAGCCCCGCCCCCTCCGCCATCGCGCGCCTGCGACCCTCTTCCTCGGCGGTTATTCACCCGACCGGGTTTACACTCGACGGGCGCCTCCGTTCGCTGCAATGCCTGAGGTCACCGCCCCTTTCCTGTTCAATCCCGTTCTGGACTGCACTCTCACTCGGTTTGCTTCCTTCTTTTAAAGATCTTTGTGGGTAGAATTCGCGTTTATATATTACGTGATATATTGATAATTTTAGCCGTGAGATTGAGATTCTTCTTATTGAAGATGAAAGAAAGATCATTCACCACTTTTGTGTAATATTTATTCCTAAAAATTGTCATAAGACCACTTATTAGAATAAGAGTTTGGAGAATTATCTTTTGAGGTCGTAAGGCAGTGCTTCATGATCAATTCAGTATTGTATTAAGGTGTTATCTTATGAATATCATACTACATTTTGTCTACTTCGGAAATTCAATTGTACTTGTTGTTTTTGTTTAAACTCCATTACGAATATTTGAAGATATTATACTATCATTTATTATCCACTTTCTGGGGATATTATTTCTTTCCCCACCCCTTAAAACATCTATCACTTTCAATATTTCGCGGGTGTGAATTACATGTATGAAGATGTTCCGAACACGGTAGGAAAATAAGAAACACCCAGTTTCACGTATAATTACCTATATAAACTGTCACCATTTCACAATGGAACTGAAAAATAGGAATCAAATATCCCGTATTTGGTCAAGAACATTACGGTGAATGCACTTGCCCAAGGTCCTTCCAGGCATTTACAGTTATTTTACTCCGTCTATGAACTCTACTTTCCAGCTGTGAGCTCTACTCCCATACAACTGTCCTTCCCAACGCAAATATTTCACGTGTTTATTATAGTTCTTCTTCGAATTCGGATGCCTCTCCCCCACCTGCTTGGCAGTCCGTCCCGTTCTCTGTGACACGCATCCGCTGATAACTCCCACTGATATTTCCGGCGCTGAAGCTGTTGCAACCTTAGGCCATCGTCCATGCCCTCATCTCCATTACTCTCGCCGTCGCCTCCACAGTATTCTTCCCCATTGCTCTTGCCGTCGCCTTCGCCACCACCTCCGCCACTGTCGTCCCCGCCGCCGCTGCCGTCGCCCTTACTGCATCCAACTTCGCCATCCCGCCCCCACTGCAGTCCTCTCCTGCGCTGCCCGCACCTCTGCCTTGCCCAACACTGCCCACCGCAGCCCTAGCATGCCGTCCCTTGCTGCTACCGCCTCCTCCGTCGCTTCTGCCATCACCACAGCCGCAAAGGTCTCCGTCATTCCGCTAGCATTCCGCCGCCCGCCGGTCCTCGCTCCCGATCCGCGCTGATTTAAAGGACCGCAGACGCAGCGATCCCTCTCGGCAGAAACAGAGGCGGCGCCAGCGGCGGCGACGACGGCGGCAGTGGGGGTGGCGGGGGTGGTGGGGGTGGCGGCAGCGGGGGCGGCGGCGGCAGCGGGGGCGGCGGCGCCAGCGGCGGCGACGACGGCGGCAGTGGGGGTGGCGGCGACGGCGGCGACGGCGACGGCGACGGCGGCGACGGCGGCGACGGCGACGGCGACGGCGGCGACGGCGGCGACGGCGGCGACGGCGGCGGCGACGACAGCGACGACGACAGCGACGACGACGACGGCGGCGACGACGACGGCGGCGACCGTGGCAGCGGCGGAGACGGCGGCGACGACGGCGGTGGCAACGGCGACGGCGACGGCGGGCGGCGGCGACGGCGGCGGCGGCAGCAACGGTGACGGCGCAACGGCAACGGCGACGGCGGCAACGGCGGCAACGGCGGCAACGGCGGCAACGGCGGCGGCGGCGGCGGCGGCGGCGGCAGCAACGGTGACGGCGGCAACGGCAACGGCGACGGCGGCAACGGCGGCAACGGCGGCAACGGCGGCAACGGCGGCAACGGCGGCAACGGCGGCGGCGGCGGCGGCGGCGGCAGCAACGGTGACGGCGGCAAACGGCAACGGCGACGGCGGCAACGGCGGTAACGGCGGCAACGGCGGCAGCGGGGGCGGCGGCGGCAGCGGGGGCGGCGGCGGCAGCGGGGGCGGCGGCGGCAGCGGCGACGGCGGCAGCGGCGGCGGCGGCGGTGGCGGCGGAGGCAGCGGCGGCGGCGGCGGCGGTGATGGCGGCGGTGATGGCGGCGGCGGCGGCGGCGGCGGCGGCGGCACAAAGCCGCGCTAGACGTTCTTTATTGCCTTTTACACGCTGTGATCCGCCCAACACACGCTGTCTCCACGCGAGCGCAACAGAGTGGTTTGCACGCTCATCCGTTCTTCCGTTGGCAACTTCCCATTGGGTTTTGCGCGCCGTTCATACATTTTGGACGAATTCGTGCAAAGCGAACGTGCGAGATTATGCACATTCAACTCTCCCCATACAATATTCACGAACTACTCTCCGATTAATTGCCTTTATGTTCCATAGCTTTTAACAAAAAATAACAGTGATCATGAAACGGATATTAACAAATAAAAAATGCTTAAAAACGTTATTTATAGCCGACAATGTGCTTAATAATGTTTATTGAAAATAGGATTACTTAGGCAGTTCATTATTCAGTAAGGTATTAACTAGTAATTGTTATTGATATAATTATTAAACGCGGATGTGATTTCACGAGATTTTACGTGGCCGTTACACCAATATATCAAGATGTAATATTTTATACAAACTTAGCCAAGCGAATCCGGCGGCGGATACTTTCATAATACCTTTTAGGTGAGTTGTGCAAGTTCATATTTGAAGTACATTTTAAAAGTAATAAAGCTCGTCTTTTCTCAGAAAGTGTTACATGCAAACGTATCGTTATAAGTACTTTTTAAAAAAAGTGTTTCAATACATTAGTAGTTTCACTATCGTCAATATAATGAAAATCTATGGACAATGTAATTAGTTATGTTTTAAGGATTCACGTTGAGCCGGAAAGGCAGTATAGTGATTCAACTCCCAAAAACATATTTTCTCTAGAATTCTTTCGAAGTATTCTAAAAAGATCCGGTTAAAAATAGAGTGAGGTGATTAGTCTCATCGAGAGATATCGAATGTGATCACTTCCGTAAGTGTCTTTCAGGTGCCCTAAAACGTGTTTTAGGTCCTAAAGCCAACACGATTCTTCGAGTATTCATTAGAAAATTAGGTTTAATTGTCATTAATATGATGAATATCGAGCGATGTGGCTCGGGCTGTAGCGTGCTGACTTCACATTCGGGAGACCCGGGTTTAATCTCCCTGCCGGCCATTTTGACCGGGGTTTTCGTGGTTTCCCTTGGTCGTCCAGGCGAATGTTGGAATCGTTCTACTGAAAGGTCACAACCGCCAAAGCGGCAACGCTAGCCGAATTTGTTCACTACATTAAGTCACGAAGGTTAAGTCAATGCGAGACATCGCGGGTTCCTGCTAGGTGACCGACTAACCCCGGAATCTAACAGCGCCGAGGGCAATTGCCCTTGTTTGCCCTCGACTCTGAGCTGAATAGAAAGGAGATTAATAAAGTCATAATGATTCGTGAAATTGCTCGAAAAAAGTATAGAAATTCCCAACGTTTCACTGATGTTCTCGAAGATGCATTGAAACAATTTAAAAACGCGATTTTCTCTTGAATTATTCCAAAATATCCCAGAAAGAACCACATAAGAATTGTGCCAATAGATTCGGTTAGTCGAGAGGAACCGAATAAGCTATTGATAGTCTCTGTAGGACCAGTAAGACACTCAAATCGCGATTTAGTTGTTTCAAATGACTTTATACTTATTATAATTATATATGCATATATATTATATTATGACTTTCCAGCTTATTCACAGGGATCAAAGATATAAGTATACTAATGAATTTAATGAAAGGCCAAAATTATGCATACATTTATTTAATGTTATGAGTCCGGTTATTCTCTTGAAGGCTATCAGTAGTTAACATTTCCCCCGGTTGCATTACGAGCGCCATGCAAGGAACAATTGAAAGGGGTACAGCAGATAAGAGAAAAATAGAAGCCGCAGAAGTGAATTTTCTTAGACCTTTAGCGGGCTATTCAATACAGAACCATAAACGAATCTCGGGCATCAGAGATGAATTAAAAATCTTCAATCTAACTGAAAAAATAGACGTACCAGGAAAGAATTGGCATGATCGTTTAATGAGAATGCCGGAAGATCGAATGCCGAAAATACCCTACAACTGCAACCCCAATGAGGAGGAGGAATAGGGGCAGGCCAATAAGGCGATGGAAGGACGCTCTTGAAGCCGGAACGGGGCAATAGGCTTAACCTTGGTGATAATGTTGATAAAATTATATTTTACTTTTGTAAGGTCGTTTCCCAACTACTAAGGTCATACAGCGATCTCTGTAAGTAACATTGGTTTTGTAGCTTTGGGGGTAACGGCAACGGTAATATAACTCACATACTCGTACACGGACACACAAATATCCATGTCTCGGGCGGGATTCGAAACCGCGACCCTTGAGGCAGGAAGCAGCTATGACCTTCCAGCCTTAGCGACCTCACCTATCCAGGCCGTCAGAGATAAAGTTTATTTTTTGATGTGTAGGTCGTACTTTCGTGTGATTACGTTTCGCACACGTGCCTTAATTAAATGCCATTTTTAATACTACTTTCTACTGCTGAGAGAAGACATATGGGCGGTTTCTAAAAATGCGTGTTTTTTTAATTTAATTCCGTTGCCAAACAAAACTAATATTGGGTTAAAAATAAATAAAACGTCATAGCTCTTCTTTCACAAAAGGTAATTGCATACCTGCTAGTCTTCGGCAGCAGAATGTGGAAGAAAAACAAATGATTCTGTTTCTGCGAACTGAAAATAATCCAAGTTATTTGATTAATTTAGCTTTTCCCCTATTAAGAAGTGAAAGAACACTAAGGTAAGAAACAAAATAAAGCAGAATTTTCCCATTTTTGTTTCAAGCTGGTGAAGTTATATGTGCAACTCTCCATGTGCACAAACGCACTTTCTAGCGTGCTTCTCCTTAAATATCATTTCAATTATATT
>BLKR01006189.1:0-62806 GCA_011170035.1 Teleogryllus occipitalis
GTTCTACTTATAAAAATGTTTTGTAATAAAAATTTATATAAAAATTTGTCTTTAGATATTGGCCAAACATATATTTCAAAAAGAAGTTCAAGACGAATATAAATAAAAATTTAAAAAATAAATATTTGGCCAGTTTATATGAATATCCGGATTGTTTGTTAAAGACTTGTGCTTCTACCATTTTACAAACATTAATTCACATATTTTATGCATCTTTATGTACCGGAATTTTTTCAGATTAAAAAAATGATAAGATTAAGCTTCTCTTCAAAAAAGGCAACAGAAATTAAGTTTAAAATTATTGACCTATTTCTCTTTTGACATTTTTTTCTAAAAAAATTAAAGAAACATTTTTACGTACGAATGGAAATCTTTCTCAGTAAACAAGAAGCGTTTTAAGATTTCTAAAATGGAATTCGAAAATCATCATCTACGGAAACAGCCATATTTTATTTTTTGAAGATTTCGCTTCGTGCATCGAAGGAAGCAGCAATTGGAATATTTGTAGATCTTTCAAACCCTTTTGACGTCATTGATCATAACGTTTTACTTTCAAAATTCCCTTCGTATGGAGTCTGTGGAATTGCTTCAGATTGGTTATGTTCGCACCTTAAACAACGATCTCAGAAAGTAGAAATACTGGAATGATGGAAAATTATGTACACACCTTTCCGATTCAATGCCAATTGCACATGGAGTCCCATAGGGTTCGATATTAGGCACTCTTCCTATTATGCGTAAACGATAAGCCCTCGACGATTCGAAACGCAAGAACAATTCTCTTGGTGATAAGGTAATGGTAATAAGGGGGTTTGTATAGGATTGAATGGTTTAATACCTGATGGTGGTCATGTTATTCCTAACTCAATAGTGGGAGCTAATCTTCTATGGAAAAATGCTCAGAAAAAAGAAATGAAGAAGAATACTTCTGATACGATGAATAAGATTATTCCTCATCGTAATCCAAAGTTTACAACGGATGTGTGTATTCCCTGATAGGTTCCTTCTCGTGTAATATCACGTCATCATTGAATAATAGAGTATAATAATTAATAGAGTATTAATAGAGTAATTAAAACTCCTGTTGAGATAATAATAAATTTATATTGATGGAATATTCTAATCAAACCTGCTGCTATTGTTATAGCTCCAATGGCACCTGTAATGGGTCATGGACTCATATTTACTAAATGGAATGGGTGATTTTGATGTGTTGACATTAATTTACTTCTCTAGAATATAATGGAGTTAAAACAGCAAACACGTAAGATTGAATAATAGAAACTGCTAATTTAAGAACCAATAGTAGAATTTGTGATAAAATAAGAATTTGAATTAGAATAGTTGAATTTATAATTATAGGTCCTGTATTTCCTAATAATGTTAATAGGAGATGTCCTGCAATTATATTTGCAGCTAATCGTACTGCTAAAGTTAATGGACGAATAATATTTCTAATTGTTTCAATACATACTATAAAAGGTATTAAAATGGGAGGAATTCCTTGAGGTACTAAATGTGCAAATATATGTTGGGTATTATTAATTCAACCATATAATATAAATGATAATCAAAATGGTAGTGCTAATGATAATGTGAATGTTAAGTGACTTGATGTTGTGAAAATGTAGGGAAATAATCCTAGGAAATTATTAAATAAAATAATAGAAAATAGTGAAATAAATATGAATGATCTTCCCATATTTTTATTTCCAATTAATAAGGTTTTAAATTCGTTGTATAATTTGTTGATTAATAAATTTCATACTATTGATCTTCGGTTTGGAATTAATCAATAAGAGGATGGTAAAATTAATAGTCCTAATAATGTTCTTAATCAGTTTTTTGGGATGTTAAAAATATTAGATGTGTGATCAAATGAGGAAAATAAATTAGTTATCATTTTCAATCAGTTGAATTGATTTTGAAGTGTAATTTCTTTTTTGATAAAGTTGGTTGAATTAGGAAGTAGTTTATTGTTATAATAATTATTAATGTTATAATAAAGAAAATTATTAAAGATATTCATATTATTGGGGCTATTTGAGGGATCAAGAGATATTACTATAGTAATAATTTTAATATGACATATTAATGTTATGATTAACTAATCTCTTTCATTAGAAGTAGTTGTTAATTACTATAATATGATTTAAAAGACCATTACTTACTTTCAGTCATCTAATGATAAATAGTTTTTTACTCAATTAATAAAAGTTTTTAAGTTTACTCTTTCAATCACGATTGGTATAAAGCTGTGATTGGCATCACAGATTTCTGAGCATTGTCCATAAAATACACCAGGTCGATTAATTATAAAGTTAATTTAGTTTAATCGACCTGGTGTAGCATCAGTTTTTACCCCTAGAGTTGGTACTGTTCAGGAGTGAATTACATCAGCAGCTGTAACTAATGTTCGAATTTGAGTATTTATTGGTAAAATTGTTCGATTATCTACGTCTAAAAGTCGAAATGATCTTAAATTATCTAAAGCTGATATATATGAATCTAATTCAATTATGTTTTTAAAATCTATATATTCATATGATCAATATCATTGATGTCCAATTGTTTTTATTGTAATTAAAGGATCTATAGATTCATCTAGTAGGTATAATAAACGTAATGAAGGTAGAGCAATAAAAATTAAAGTGATGGCAGGTAAAATGGTTCAAATAATTTCAATGGTTTGTCCTTCAAGAAGAAATCGATTAGTGTAAAAATTGAAAAATTATATTGATATAATATATGAGACAAGAACAGTAATTATTAATAAAATTAATAAGGTGTGGTCATGGAAAAAGATAAGTTGTTCTATTAGGGGGATGATCTATTTTGTAGATTTAAATTGGATCATGTAGCCATATACTAAAAAAAGGAATCCTTTATTAATGAAGCTTAAATTCATTGCACTTTTCTGCCATATTAGTAGTTAGAAAGAATTGGGAGCTCTGAATATGAATGTTCTGCGGGTGGGAGGTTTTGGTATCATTCTAAGGATCTATTTAAATTTATGGAAAATAAAAGTTTTCGATGAGAAATTATTCTTTCTCATATGATAAAAATTAATATAATAATTCCAATTAAAGAAATAGTTGAACCTAATGATGATAAAATATTCCATGAAGTATATGCATCTGGATAATCAGAATACCGTCGTGGTATTCCAGCCAATCCTAAAAAATGTTGAGGGAAGAATGTTAAATTAACCCCAATAAATATTACTATAAATTGTATTTTTAATCATTTAGGATTTATTGTTAGTCCTGTAAATAAAGGATATCAGTGAATGAATCCTGCTATAATTGCAAATACTGCTCCTATGGAAAGTACGTAATGAAAGTGAGCAACTACATAATATGTATCATGTAAAATAATATCAATTGATGAATTTGCTAATACAATTCCTGTTAAACCTCCAATAGTGAATAGGAATACAAAGCCTAATGATCATAATAATTAAGGATTATAGGATAATTGGGATCCATGAAGGGTTGCTAACCAACTAAAAATTTTAATTCCTGTTGGTACAGCAATAATTATGGTTGCTGATGTGAAGTATGCTCGGGTATCTACATCTATACCAACAGTAAATATATGATGTGCTCATACAACAAATCCTAATAAACCAATAGCTAGTATAGCATAGATTATTCCAAGTGTTCCGAATGCTTCCTTTTTTCCTCTTTCTTGTCTAATAATGTGGGAAATTATACCAAATCCTGGTAAAATAAAAATATAAACTTCTGGATACCCAAAAAATCAAAATAGATGCTGGTATAGAATAGGATCACCTCCTCCTGCAGGGTCGAAAAATGAAGTATTTAAGTTTCGATCTGTTAATAGTATAGTAATAGCACCAGCTAATACCAGTAGTCATAACAATAGTAAAAGAGCCGTAATACCAACAGCTCATACGATTGAAGGTGTTTGATCTATTGATATTCCAGGTGCTCGTATATTAATTATGGTTGTAATAAAATTTACAGCTCCTAGAATTAAGGAAATTCCCGCTAAATGTAATGAGAAAATGGCTAAATCAACTGATGCTCCTGCATGGGCAATACCAGTTGATAAAGGTAGATACACTGTTCATCCTGTTCCTGTACCATTTTCAACTATTCTTCTGGTTAATAGAAGGGTTAATGATGGTGGTAATAATCAAAATCTTATATTGTTTATCCGTGGGAATGCTATATCGGGAGCTCCTAATATTAATGGAACTAATCAATTTCCGAATCCACCGATTATAATTGGTATTACTATAAAGAAAATTATGATAAATGCATGTGCAGTAACAATAACATTATAGGTTTGATCATCACCAATAAGATATCCTGGTTGTCCTAATTCTGTTCGAATTAAGATGCTTAAAGATGTTCCTACTATTCCAGATCAAGCTCCAAAAATAAAGTATAAAGTTCCAATGTCTTCATGATTAGTGGAAAATAATCATCGTTGCGATAAAGTGGCTGAATAATAGGCAATAGATTGTAAATCTTTTTATGAAAAATTTTCCTTTATCATGTAGGTTTTATATTCAATAATGATTTTAGACTGCAATTCTAAAGGTGTAATTTTACTAAGACCTAAAATGTCATTATTTCATTTTCAGCTTTGAAGGCTAATAGTTTAAATGACTTAACTAAACTTTAACTAACGTTTAACTAACTTCAGAATATAAGGTATTTTATATTCTGAAAAATATAATAGGATAGAAAGGAAGTAATAAAAGAGATATTCTTGTTAATAAAGAAATGCAATGAAAATTGATAATTTTTTGATATCACTGCGAATAACTTCATTTCAATTGACTAACGTTAATAAGAAAAGATGATATTATGAATCGAAGATAGTAGAATAAGGTAATTAATGTAAATAAGATAATAGTTAGTACTAGAAATTGTATATTATTATGGCAAGGATTTTGAATGATTATTCATTTAGGTAAAAATCCTAAGAAAGGAGGTAAACCCCCAAGGGATATAAGATTAATTGAGACAAAAAATTTTGTTATTGGTGAATTCCATCTTAACGGAATTTGATTTGAATGTTGTGCAGAAATATTGGAGAAGATCATTAAAATTGTTGCTAATAAAATTGAATAAATAATGAAGACATTGAATAAAGAAAATTGAATAAATAATGACAATTTTACTAAATTGTCAAAGGTTTTCTGATAATGTTAAACCCAATAATATTCATCCAATGTGATTAATAGAGGAATAAGTTTACATGTTACGGAATGATTTTACGTGTTGATGTTTGATTTAATCCTCCAATTGAACCAATAAAAATTGATGATAATATTACAAATATTATTATTGATTGATAGTATGATAGGTAGGATAAAATAATAAATGGAGCTAATTTCTGTCATGTTATTAAAATAAAACAATTAAATCATGATAGTCCCTCTATTACAGAGGGAAATCATATATGAAAAGGTGCTGCTCCTATTTTTATGAACAGTGTGGTAGAAACTAAGGAGTTAATAAAATTTTCATTTATGAAATACAAAATAGAATTTAGAATAATAAAAGTTAATAGCATTGATGAAGCTATGGCTTGAACAATGAAATATTTCATGGCACCTTCTGTAGATATTATATTGGATTTTGAGGATATTAAGGGAATAAAGGCTAATAAATTAATTTCTAGACCTATTCATGTGGCTGGTCATGAATTGGATCTAATAGAAATTATTGTACCTAGGATTAATATTATCATAAATAATATCTTTGAAGGATATAATATCGAAATTAAAAAGAAAAGGATTATTACCTTTATAAATGGGGTATGAACCCATTAGCTTGGTTAGCTTATCTTTTTATAAATTTTAGTGTATGATGCACGGAAAATTTTGAATTTTTAAGTAATAGTTTAATTCTATTAAATTCAATGAAAGTAATATTATAATATACATGATTTATCCTATCAAGATAACCCTTTTTCAGGCATTTCATTACTTTAATGTAAAGTTTAATAATTTTGGTTCAAGAAATCTAAAAGTATTATATTTTAGTCTCAAATTCTGGAGAATAGTAGAAAACCATTAATCTAATTGGAAAGCATATATTCTATATCTATATATATATCTATATATATCTATATATCTATCTATCTATCTATATATATATATATATATATATATATATATATATATATATATATATATATATATATATATATATATATATAATCTACAGAATAACAGTTCTATTAGGTTCATCTATATATATAATAAATTTATTAAATAGTCAGCACCACTTTAGTGTGTATGCATATAGAAGTTAATTTTAGAATACTTATAGTTAAAATGTATTATATGCAGTATATATATATATATATATATATATATATATATATATATATATACTTATTAAATAAATGCTTATATATTATAAAATATATATTATACCAACCTCGTAAAAAAACTATTATTTATTATACAAAACATGGTTGGCAAATACTATTACTTTTATTGTTATTAGATTTTGATAATTATTTATCATTATCACCGATAATTTTTCCTTTTTTTGCTAGAAAAAAAAAGGAAAAATTAGGTATAATATTAATTGTATTAGTCTTATTAACAATTGTGGATTTAATTTGTTATTATCTTGTTTAATATGTTTTGAAAGAAATGTTGAATAGTTTGGCTGGCTGTTCACGTTTCTGAAATGTTTGGGGGGCATGCCCCCCAAGATCTTTTGGACCGCAAAATAATTTGGTTTTTTAAATCATTATTTTTATTCTTTTATTTTATGATTATGTGTTTCATAAAAAATGAACTAAAAGTTGATCCAGTAATTGAGTTGTGAATAATAAAGTTTTATTCTTGCTTTGTTGTTTGCATTTGGGAAATTTTACATATATTGGATATCTAAAGGATGATATGGTAGTAATTAGTATTATACAATAAGATTATTTTTGATATAGTTTTTCTTATAGTATTGGTTAAATGCATGCCAGCAGTTAGACGTGAAGTACAAGTGAATATTTTTTATTAGAAGTTAATTGTTGTTTTCATATATTTTATTATTAATTTTGGTGGAATAAGTAAATTGTGTTTATTTGATTAATAGTATGATGAGGCTTCGAAATATATTTAATAAACTAGGATTAGATACCCTATTATATGTTATGTAAATGTAAATGTGTTGGGGTAGTAGTAGGTATGATCTTGAAACCCAAAGAATTTGGCGGTGTTTTAGTCCTTTCAGAGGAATCTGTCCTGTAATTGATAATACACGATTTATGTTACTTAATTTTGTTATCAGTTTATATACCGCCGTCAGTAAGACTATCTTGTGGAAAGTATAAAATTTCATTATATTTTATTTTATGTTATGTCAGGTCAAGGTGTAGCTAATGATTAAGTAGTGATGAATTACAATAATTTTTTTTATATGGATAATGATTTGAATAATTTATTTGAAGGTGGATTTATTGTAAATTAGAATAGATTAATTAATTGATTTGGGCTCTAGAACGTGTACATATCGCCCGTCGCTCTCGTTTTACGACATGATAATACGCATGTTCTTCGCAAGAAAGAAACTGTAAATAATACAATATCATATGCTTCAAATTGGTCACGTAATAAAAACAATTAATAGAAAAAGTAAACGGTTTCAATGTAGTTTTCCATTTCAAATAAACATTTCTGTGATCTGTTGAAAATGAACGATGTGCCATTGACTGATGTTGAGGTAACAAAATTTTTGCGACTTTACCTCAATTGAAGGTCGATATAAACTGCTTGCTTGTGGCACATAGCGAAGTCGCTAGCCTTTCACCACTGAGGTCCGGGCTCAATTCCCGTCGAATCTAATGTGAAATTTTTTCCAACAAAACGAGTTTGGCTGCTTCACAAAGGCTAGTCCAACCCTATACCCTGCCCCTATATTTATTCCTTCCCAATTCTGGTCGCTGGGTAGTGACGCAGGAGCGCGTAGCAGCAGGCGCGTACGCGGAAATGCCACCTGGCCTCTTTGACAACTGACTGCGACGTGACGAGACATGACAGAAAGTTATAATGGAGGATTAGTCCACAAGAGCGCAATGTAATGGAGGATTACTCACCAGTGCAAAGCGCTCAACGCCTCTTAAGGCTAAATGTACCGAAAAATACTTTTAGGAAAAATCAATAGATCGCAGCACTATCATAGGAAATTTACTAGACAGATAACGTCTGGAGAAATGGTCCGATTTTCGATCTGTAAACGGCATTGGACTCCTTTTTAAAATAGAATTTACGCTATGAAGCCGTTTTTTCAAAAAATATTTCCGAAAAAATTCTTAAAAATTTTCTCATAGTTTCGGGAAGAAATTAAAAAATATGGGCTTATAGCGCGACGACGACGTGCTTCCTGAATCCAAGGCCGTGTCAATCATGCAAATCGGATGAATAGGAGCGGAGTAAAGTGAAATTTGAAAAACACTTCCTCCCTTCGCTCCACATCGATGAGTCACCCGACCCTTGTGGGCCCTCCCTTCACGCAGCCGAACGACCAAACCCGGCGGCTTGCGGCACGAAAGGAGGCCGAACTTTTAGGCAGGCACGTCGGTTTATGCTTTCGGCCCTTTCAATCTCAATATATTTTTCTCCATATATCAAACTAGTGATGCTGTAACACAACCAAACGGTCTCGTATCATCTGTAATAGTCGTATTTTGTAGGTATATATCTCGTTCACATATTTCCGTCTTCCTTCGAATACCATCAAAAAATTATTTGAGGCATTACTCAAAATATCGTTTCCGATTTGGAAACTGATTTCAAAAAGAAAATTGAAATAATTGTGTAGATATCACCAATATTCTATATCCTAACATCTTATTTTACATACATTTTACTTCTAAGATCTTCCGTTATCATTCCACTACCAGAAAGAATGAGCCGAGATTACGCACGAGCTGTTTTATCCTGCGACTCGATTTTTGATCTTAAAACGGCGTTTGTCCCCTTGATAGATTTCACCTGATGAATCTGTTTTCCCAAGTAAAATCGCTGAAGCTAATTTTAAAACTGTTTTCGTACTTTCGGACAAATTTGAAAAAGGGGTAAAATAGTACGCAGGCGAGATGTCTCCAGAATCCAACGCCATATCATACACTGAAATAGGATAAATATAACTTTATAGACAAATGTAGAAAACAGAAAATCTTCCGTAAGGTCAAAAATCGTGTTTCGCGGCACTGCCCGACGATCTCATGGCTAGCGTCCGGATTCTAATGTAATTATATATGTTTCTATGTACTGTTCTGAAATTTGTGATCTCGGCGAACTGTTGAAATCTTAACAAATATCTAAATTTTTCGTCACATATTTTGTACAGTATTATGTATTTTACACATTTTGCTGATTTTACAATTTTTTACAAATCTGCCAATTTTTTTGAAATTCTTTCCGAAAACATATTTGGTTAATTTTGAAAAAAGTTTTCTTTCAAATTTGTTGTGCTTTATTTTAGCAATAACCATAGTTTGTCTTATACTAATTCAGAAATGCGTCACGTAAAGATATTGAAGAGAGCTTGAAAGATTTTCTCGTCCTTGAGTTTTCTACGTGTGTACTATTGTTGTCATTACTGACAGAGATAAATACATTCTCTTACACAAACAGAAGGTAGAGAAAGTATTTATTTTAAATTCGATTTAATGAATATTTTGTTAATGGAATTTCAAATTATAAACATTTTACTTTCTTCCTCTTCTCAATCCACTTGTCAGTCTAAGAAGAGAAAGCTATGTAATCGTGCACCGGAAAACTCTTATTGCCGAACCCTGGTAACCTCCACTTTTAAGTGGATAAATCCTCTTGCTATATAATAAATTACTTCTTCTAACTAAAGGTGTAGCGAAAATACATTTTTTATGGGTCTTTGATACCTAAAAATCGATTGACTGACGCCAAAACGTGTCTGTCCGTTTGTGGTCAACGCTAACGCCTAAACCGTTCTGCCGATTTTCTCCAAAATTGATATTCTCCAATCTACCTGAAAGAAGTCGGGAGTCTTTGGGAGTTTCAAACCGTTTTTTTTTTTTTAATTTTTGAAGGTACTTTACATTAAGCCTCAAAACCATTCTACAAAAGTTTCCGGTCTTACTCGTGGCAAAAGTATTAATACTACGCTCAAGCTGGGAACTGAGATTAGTACATTGCTGATCGCACATAGTTTATAGACAGGGTTGAGCAATATTTAAAAGCTTGTGTTTGAAATATGTATTTTTGTATTTAAAAAACTGTATTTTTGAGTTTTTTGAGAATGTATTTTGGAGATATATTTAAATACATAAAATAGATTGATTAAAAAAAGAAATACTTCAAATACTGTAAATACAAATGAAAGAGAAGATGACAAGGATAGTTTTTTTTTATTCTGCTAGTGAACAGGGACCGAAAATATATTGAATACCGGTAAAAATACCGGTATTTTTTCATACCTTTTTCAAATACCTTTATTCTTTTATACCGGGAAAATACCTCCATATGACAACTATACCGGTATGGACGTCAATAAAGGTTATACCGGTATTTTCAATAAAAGACAATAGTTTACCATCCATACATGTTGACAAAATAAGTTACTTCAGTTAATAATATCTCACAAAATGTTTATTAATCAAATATACTTTCATAATTGTTATTTATTGTTTAAATTATTAGTTTGTTCACACACACACACACACACACACACATATATATATATATATATATATATATATATATATATATATATATATATATATATATATATATATATATATATAGTATATTATACTAATATGTATTATATATATACACACACATAATACTCGGCTACTAATAATTAAGGAAACGCGAATGATTCCACTAATTCTTATAGAGTAAATATTATCTCCACTTCGTCATTGCACAATGTTCTTGCCCACTGAAAACTTCTCACCGCCCTCTTCCTACGCTTGGGCATATCGAATTGCCCTAGTGTAGCACGCAGCCCGCCGAAGAACGTGACGAGATGCCTGCGGTGGTCAGGAAAGTCACGCTATCAGAACAGCAGTGTGCCAGAGGTGCGACCCTGCTTCCAGTTTAGAAGGGTGACTGTACACTTGAGCGCGTGCCCTGGCTGCGCTGGACTCTAAAAGAAAGGAGCGCGAAATGAGGAGCAAACATTCAAAACGTGACATGTCCACTGTACTCCTTTTCGAGAAACGCAAAAATGTTATAGCATTAAAATATGCAAATACTTTATTTGTACTTAATTCTTAATTATGAAATAAGGATAGCTAAATATATTATTAATATAAAATTTAAATATTCTGTTTGGTAGAATTTTGGAGCAAGTTTCGTGTCGGATATGTCTTGTTTTATATGAATGCGAAGGACATTGCATCCTTTGATTGAATGACAGCTGGGCATGTCTTGATTTGAATGGGAAATAAATTCTTTTTATTGAAATTCATAAAAATATATTGGGAAAATTAACATTCATTTTCTTGCATCTTTTTTGTATTTGTGCAGCTTTTTGCACAAATCCATTATTGCAAACTTTATTAAAAAAGTTTATAATTTATTTATTATTAAAGTAAGAATATCCCAACTTAAAGAATTTTATGGAAATCCATTGACACAGTTGGCGAAAAAAGAGCGCCTTCATTTTTCCTCCTTTTATAAAAAATTTTTTTTTACATATTTTTAAAAAATATGTCAGTTTTACCTTACGGTTTGAACAATTCATGTTTCGTGATTTTTTTCATTATGTTCTTTTTTTCTTTCTTTCCGTTTTCTCGAACGCCCAGCAATGTCACTAACTGACACCTCCATTTCTACGGCTCAGAATTATTTGATGTAAGATAATATGTTCCTCTAACTGAACAGTAAATAGCGATATTAAAGCAAAATATTTCACATACAGAAAGAACAATTTCATGTCTATTTCGTGGTCAGTAGCTAACTGATCCTCTATACTATGAAGTTGTAAAAAGTTCATATAATTGAACCGTTACTGCTTTAAATATTGCAAGTGATGATTAGACAAAATACCTGGAAAAGCTGCTCATTGTTTCTCTCGAGCGGCCGGGGAAAATCCGCAGGCCCAAGGAACCCCAACTTATCAGGACTCAAAACAGGAGGTCAGAGCCCATGCTTTCTAAAACCTAAGGTTTGGAAATGCCTTTCTTTTTATACAACTTTTTTAATAAAAGAAATCAAGTGTATGTACCTTTCCCTCTAAATAAACGGTAAATGACTCATTTGCTTCAAACATGGTAAATAACAATAAAATCATAAAGAGAAGGATTGTTGAATGTCACGTGTAGTTTATATATATTTTTAAGTCAAAAGACGATTCTATAAGATAATTTCACTACAGTTATGGAGGGAGTGGAGGGGAGTCAGATAAGAGAGTGCAAATTTTTGGCTGATCTCACACGGAATTTCACATGTACGCGTTTATAAAAGAACAGTTGGATATTCTTTACCTGTTGGGGGACGCAACGCATTGCATTCATCTTTTGTCGTCATACCAACCTGCGAGCAAGTAAAGACCGTTCTGCACCATGCTACTACCAACTTAAGGAAACGTACATATATTTGTATTTACTTGAAAAGAACCTAACCTAACCTTGTAGTGTAACGCTATTTTCTCTAATATAAAGCAAACTGAAGGAAAATTGATGTAGGATGTGTATAAAACAGAGTTAAAAATTATAAAAACACTTTATTCAGAAAAATCACAAGTTTTAAAATGTAATATTGCAATGTTCAACTAGAATCAGAAATGGATCTCTATCTCTAGTATTTGTAGTAGCACCTGTCACTGGATCCACAAAATTAAGCGGATGATTCACTGTCATGTGAATAAAATTATGTTGAGTTAGACCTTGATAACCCTTCCACATATCGGTGATGATAGTTGTTTAAGGTTGCACATGTTGAATCATGGGCAACAAAGTATTAAGAGTCCCTCCCAGGGCAAATCTGCAATCTCACTGCCTTGGTTTCACGATCAGTGAGGCGAAGCCCAGTCACCCTCCACTATAGGACCTCTATTATACTTTTGCTGTCCGATTTTACACTCTTCAATTTCTACGGCTGAGTTAGGCCCGCCGATTCTCGGTGCTTGCAAATATCTTCTGTCCCTAGCATCCATGCAAACATCACGCTGATCCGCATGCCCCGTAATCCAGACATGGCATTTGAGTGGGAACGAGTCGATGTTCACGACATCACTATACACTCATTTCCCACAATACTTTATAAACTCATCCAGTTCATGTTATAGTTCACGTCAACAACAGTGAATACAATTTTTTTAATAGTAATATTTACATACATTAGACGGTTGGCTGAACGAACCTCGAATAGGTACATTTGTTGTGTTGGCAAACCTTTAGTGACATATGAAGAAGGAAATTCGCTATCCCCCCAACTGGTAAAGAACAGCCGAACAGTTTGTACATACCTTCACAACATAAATACAATTGAACAACAAGAACTGCGAGGTGTTCCTTGAAGGAACATAGGAACATTTGTAGTTTTTCTTTCCATATTTTCCTTGGAATACCACGTGAAAAAAATCACTAAACACACGACAAAGTACTGACCGTTCACAAGGAATAAGAATTACTTATTGGACTTTACTTCTACCTGCGGGATGCCATCTGGACACGTGAAGTCGTAGGCTTCCGCGGCCGGAGTCATGTGAATGATCTTGGCTGTCCGGGTGACGCCGCGTCGAAGGCTGTGTTGCCGACGTTTCGACCATCTTTTCGTGGTCTTCTTCACGGCAGACCAGCCCTGAGGAAGACCACGAAAATGGTCGAAATGTCAGCAACACAGCCTTCGATGCGGCGTCACCCGGACAGCCAAGATCATTCGCCATCTGGACACGTCATGACGTACCTTTTCCGCGTTCGGGATGACGTCCCGAGACGACGTGGCCCTTCCTCTCCTTGGCGCGGAGGCCGAGCGGATGCAACCGCATTCCTTAGGTATTAGGCCAAGGGAGTTTCGCTTCATGTAGCGGGCCCGCCAGGGCAGCTGTTCTAACGCTGTGGCGGGAGTGTTTTAGAGCGAAAGAGGAAAGTTTTAAAGTACTGGGCGCTTTGCATATGAGTGAGGAACCCACTTACCCAAAACTACTCTCTACGTCCAGGTAATGATCGGAGAAACCATAGAAAACTACCGTTGAGGAAACCCGACCACTGGAATTCTTCCCCAGTCAACGGCGGAATTCGACCTAGCAAGAATATGCCTGATGTCGAAAACCCACCACCCTGGGAACTAGAACCCTAGGACCTCTCGGTCAGAAACTCTGCACAGTTGTTCCTCTGAGCCATCTCAGCGAAAGAAAAACAATGAATTTCCCACAACCTGTATGATTCTACTGAAATACCGGCATTTTCTTGTGAAAATACCGATATTTTGATGAGAGAATACTGATATAATACCTTTAAATAAAAGTATTTTACCGCTATAGACATCGATAAACGTAAAATACCTCTAAAAATACCGGTATTTGATGTCTTACACCGATATTTTTAAAGGTATTTTGAATAAAGGTGTAATAGAGGAAAAGGTATTTTTATACCGGTATAAATACCTTTACCGCTATTATTTCCCTACTCGGTCCTTGGGAATAGGATGAAAACGGCAAAATAATTACAAAAAAGAAGACACATGAAAAGATGGAAGAATACACGAAGTAGTTATATGAGAAGGACTTTCAAGTACAGGAGTGGATAAACATTGATGATTACGAAGATGAACCAGAGATGTTTGTATAGAAAATGCATTGGGCGACAAAACAACTGAAAATGGGAAGTCCCCGGGTGTAAATAATATCCTAATCGAACTACTCAAAGACACAGGGGAAGAAATCATGGCGAAACTAATACAATTATGCAATTTTATTTGAAAAAGAAAAGAGTGATCAACAGATTGGAAACGCACTATGTTTATTCCATTACCAAAGAAAGGCGACAGCCGTGATTATGCAAATAACAAAACAATTGCGCCCAGAGAAAGAAAGAAAAGTACACAAATTCATAAAATATGCATGCATATCACCTAAAACCAGTGTTTGATTTGTAAAATTTTAGGTCCCGGAACGCGGTCCAAATTATGTATTAATTTAATAGAAATAGTTATATATTTTTAATATAATTTAATAATCATCGAGGTAAAGGATGCCGTTCCGTCATGTTCCGAATGAAATCAAGCCCGTAAGACCAAAATCCAAATAATCGAGAAAATGGTATTTCTAATCCTGTTGTGTGGGTTTAAAAGCTGAACATTCAGAAAGGCCGAAAAAAGGAAGATTCTTTTGAAGTATTGCGACCCACGCGTCGGTTTCAAGCCGTAAGGCCAGCACCCGACCTGAGACGTCTTGGGGGTGGCGAACACAATTCGCCGTATGGTCAGCTAGCTCAGTAAGACGTCCCAGTGTGGACACAAATAATTTAAAAAAACAACAACAGAAGAATGGGGGGGAGTCAGGGTTGTGAAGAACGTTTTGGATTGGATGCAAATTACTAAAAACTCGAGTTAGAATCACTTTTCACTTATTTTAGTATATTCTAGAAAAGTTGCTGTTGTGACAATTACATGAAATGGCACTCAAAAAAATCAAATACACAATAACTCTGACTGGCTGGAAGAAAAGACCCAACACACTCTAATGACTAAATACACAACTTCTTGCTCTCATTTATAACACAAACTTTCAATGAACACACTTTCAGCAATACTGAGAATTGTTAAAAAAATTACTTTATACAGAAAAAACAAATTGAGAAACAAAGCTAGCATTTCTGAATTAACACTGCTTTAAAGTGAAATACTCTCTCTCTAAAAATTCAGAGAATAATTAATACTGGAATTCGTCTCTTACTCAGATTCTTATTCACTAATTTACAATTTTACATTTTCAAATCCTTTAAAAACAAAAGATTGATTCTGTTCTCTCGTGCTAGAGATAGGAAACAAATGTACTTATACTTTCTTTATCTTTTAGTATAGCAAATATTTTACTCTCCCCTCTTTCTACGTAAAGAATTCAGAATAAGCTTTCCGTTTAAAAATGAATTACTTCTTTCAATATAAAAACTGTTCATTTGGCACGACCTTACTTTTTGCTTCTCGGCCGCGTCGGGAAATCCGTTGCGCCTTCTCCTCCCCTCTCCTCGGTGCTGTTGGTGGCCTTGAAGCGTCGGAGCTTTGGGTTGAGAAAAGTCTGTGTAGCACCCCTCCGCAGAACCGCTCACTCTCCCGGTCGAAATTCAGTCGCCCACCAGAAACGTGTTCTCCGTCTCGTAAAAGGTTAATTTTCTTTCGTACTCGCATATACATTTTAATTGACTTCCAATTATGACGGTTAATAACCAACTGGATATTCAGAGTGTTGAATTAAATCTAGAGATCAACCTTTTATACGAACACACAAAATTTAAGAGAGCAAATAATTAAACTTAAAAAAAGGATAAATAAATGTAATTTACTGCCACATGTTCAAAAACTCCTCTCCCTTCATTCTCCTATTATAAATGCACAACGCCTCTTATTATCTTTCTCTCGAGATTACGTTCAAATTAATTTATTATGGGATATTTACCTCTTCTTCTCTTTCTGAAGAGTTTTATAAAAGATGCCGATCTGAAGTCCGCTGCAATACGAATCCCTGGCGTGTCGTTGTCGGTACGTCTGCACAGTTCCGCTGCTGACCTCAGAAAGAACTTTTTTTCGTCTGACTACCAGTCTCGCACGATCTATTGTGGCGATCTCTATTGACCTAATTTTCAGTTAGCATTCTTTCATATTCTTCCGCGTTGGCGCGCGTTCGAACTGCTCATTTCTCTTGCTCTCTTATGTGTCATGTGACACGTTTTCGCAGCATCAGGAAAACGGACGGTCACAGTATGGGCACGGAAGAAAATATTGAAAAAATATGGGCAGGAAAAAAAGACAAATGCCGAAATTTTTAAAAGAAAACAGAACTTTCTCTAAAAGCCAAAGCCAAAATATTGAAAATAAAATATTTTGGACATACTATGTGTCGAACAAAATCTCTAGAAAAGGATATTATGCTTGGAATGGTAGAATAAAGTGGAAAGAGCGGAAGAAAAAGATGTAGGTGGCAAAATGAAATAATTAAGGCAACCAACCACACATGACCAGACATAAGTGTGTTGAAGGCAGAAACCAGTCGAGAAAACTAGTACACAATATCACAAACAAAAGGAAAAGGCAGTTTGAGCCCGAGTGAGCAATGAACAAACATGCTGGAATCCTATTGCTGTGTATATCTAGGTAGGCTAACGAGGGATGGCTTGCAATATATGTTCTTGTACTATTTCTCTGCGCGTCCACACGCCGCGAAGAATTCGGGCTTGCCGATGAAAGGAGAGATTCTCACAACCGCTGCTTGGCCGGGACTGGAGGCGCCAAATAGACACCATCGCACTGAACAGTATGTTTGAACCTCGACTCCTTCATGTGTTCATTCTGCCATTATTAGGGAAGAACTCGCCGAATTATCGGCGCGTCTTCTCCCTGATTTGGATAGCAAGAAAAGCGAAGGCTTGATGCTCAAATAATGCAAATGCAAACATCAATGTTCAAAATTAAAATAATTCTCAAAAACCTGGTTTAGTAGCCTCGAATAAGTTCGCGGAAGATAATTTGTTTTGACAGTGGCCGTGGTTGTTAATTTATAATTTCGATTTAGACAAAATGGCAGAAGATAGGAAAAAGAATAGCGAAACTAAGCCTGAAAACAAGCGCTCAGGGTCATCTCAAGGAGTCACAACTACCTTAAATGGGCACAGGAAGGTGGGCGAGAGGTCTTACACCTAGAGTGCTTCCGTTGGCCGCCTCTCCGGGTACGGGAGGACATATGTAGGAAATGCCATAAAAATGGGATCATCTCTTGGTGTCGAAGATAGTTTACTGGATAAGGATGTTACAATGAGCGTTCCCTTTATTAGAACACATGAACTGACAGTGGTATAATGCAATATTATTCATATTATAACTCCTATAAAATTGTGATTATCGATTCTCTTCATTCACAAACAATTCATGTACGCCACAGCAAAACTCGCCCACACATCGTCCATGAAACATTTGCAAATGCATTATAAATCATTTTGCCATGGCGGCTGTTCCCCTCTGGTAACTCTTACACACACATATATACAAATAAAACATAATACTTTTAGTTTAAATGATTTAAAACAAAGAAATATTAATGAAAATTTTACGAACTAAACACCTTTTCCTTTTTTATCACAAACAAAAACTTATACAAATTAGCAACACATTAAAAAACACATCATCTCCATGCACACATGCTCCAAGACCACGTGGCGTGGTGAGAAAAATCACATCACCTTACGCCAGCACTCTCGCAAGAAATGCCCATTTTACAATTTTGAATGCAAAACTAAAATCAATGAATCGTAATGCATTGAAATTAAACAGTTTGGCCTTCAACGGCCCGGTTTACCACCCATTCAAGGCATCTTGGCAGCGCATTGCTACTCGTGGCGCTCACGCTACCCGTTCCGCCAACAGTCCAGCAAACAGTGGCCGAGACAAAGGCAGCAATGCTGCAGGCCGGGTGCCCTATGGGCAATGGGGGCGGAGATCACGTGCCTACCACATGCACACACACAAAGGGCTCGTGGCTGCCGACTCGCTGTAGTTCGGCAGACACTGCGCAGGAGTGCGCTGCTACTGATCAGAACCCCGAATGTGTGCACATGGGCGTGTGCATACTCCCCCTGAAATTTATGCAGGCAGAAATTTCATTACTATGTATGAAGATGCATAAAGAGAAGTTACATTACAGAAAGCAAATTAAGTAAGTTACTTTTGAACAATAGCAATATTTGGCAGAGTTAAACCCTAGTGCCCAAAACAAATAGCAAAGTTACATCAGGTAATGATGAAATAATGTCTGTCAGTAGTTGCAATCAAATAAATTTTCTTCTATAATTACATGCGAGTACCTTGACATTGCTTTGTTAAATAGCATAAGCATGTTAATAATCATGAAGTAATATATATTGATCCAACTTATAATATAAAGGATCTATGTACATGACATCTAATATTTACAGAGTTTTGAGCATTAAAGCTCATGATGCTTAGGAGAGAATTTACTAGCCCAAAGAAAATGATTGCATTTCAGAGGCTGCATGAAACAGTGCCCATAATGATAATCAATAGGCATGAAAGCTGAATAAGCTCATGATTAACATGGTGCTGCACTTATGTCAGACCAATATTGTTGATTTAGTATCCAGTGGCACCAAGTCAAATGGGTAAACTACACACACAAAATGCTGTTCACAGGCAGCCACATAAATATGAGCAAATGAAATGCACAACACGTGCAATTAATGCACATGGAAATTGGAGGCTTCAGATACATTATGCAGAAGAGTAATATTAAAACCAAATAACATACAATCTAACTGAAGTAAAATAGAAATGAATCATAGCCTAATTGATGAAACTAAATAAGATATGTACATACAACAGAAATGAAACAAAACAACTAAATCTACTGGTTAAATAATTTGTCAGAATCAATTGGGAGAGGACATATTTTATTAATATGCCTCTTAACAACACCAGCCTTTGTATGCACTGATACAACGCGCACCTTGCCGTCCTTGCCTAGATGCAATTCGGATATAATTGCTAACTTCCACAGACCTGTGGGGACATTGTTGTCCACCAACAACACAGGTGTACCAACTGTTACATTATCGCATGTTTTACGCCACTTTTGGCGCTGTTGCAAAGTATGTAGGTAGTCCCGTGACCAGTGTCTCCATATTGCAGCAGTACATTTTTGAAGCTCATGCCATCTAGTTAAACAATTTGACGGGGTATCCTGGTAGGACAGACCAGGTACTGCAACAATTGGGCGGCCAATCAGGAAATGACCAGGAGTTAAAAAACTGGGGTCATCAGCATCATCCTGTAGTCTAGAAATTGGACGGGAATTAAGAATAGCTTCAACTTGAGATGTTATAGTTAGGAATTCCTCATAAGAGTACGGATCAGGTCCCATTACACTTTTCAAATGATATTTCAATGACTTCAAGTTTGATTCCCAGAGACCACCACACATTGGCGAACGGGCTGGAATCCACTACATTTAATGAGGAGAAATTATTTGTAATCGTTTCCCGAAAATCAGAGGATTCAAATAACTTGCACAAAGTGTTTATCTCTTTATTTGCACGCTTGAAAGTCGTGGCATTGTCTGAAAACACGCGGCAAGGAAGGCCACGTCTACTTACAAATCTTTGAAAAGCGGCAATAAATGCTTTGGCAGTTAATGAAGTAACGATTTCCACGTGAACAGCCCGGGTAACCATACAAATGAACAAGGCTACATATGCCTTAATGATGGTTTTAGATCTACCTCCACCCTGCCGTAAATTAAAGAAACCAATATAGTCTACTCCTTCACTCGAAAATGGGGGTGCAGGCTGAACTCTTACTTGGGGTAGCTGTCCCATCAACTGCTCTAAAGGCTTCGGATTTTGTCGAAAACACTTTAAACATTTGTGTAGGACACTCTTCACTAATCTCCTAAGAGATACAACCCAATAACTTGGTCGAATACTAGCAATAACACTTGAAGTGCTGGCATGACACAATCTAACATGAGTCCAACTGATTAAGAACTTGGTAAATTTATGGTCACGGGGTAAAATGATGGGGTGTTGGGCATCAAACGAAATGAGAGCTTCTTCTAATCTACCTAACACACGCAATAAACCATCTGAATGAACAAAGGGAGACAGAGAACTTAAATTGCTGCCTGAAGGAAGCTGACGTCCCTGTTTAAGGGCATCTAGTTCAGCTGGAAAGGACACTTCCTGAATTAATCTACAATATTTAAAGCGAGCATGATCAATTTCCTTAGCAGCTAAAGGTCCAAACAGGTGATCACGACATGAACAATTAGCATTAGGTAAACAAAGACATTTATGCTTGCACAAAGCAATAAATCTTAGTATATAAGCCATAACTCTAACAACCTTCACACAAGAAAAAATTCTCCCGAAGTTTTAATTCTAAATATACTTCTTTCACAGTGACATTCATATTTACTTGATGAGTACCAGATGCTATAAACTGGGGATTACCAGCCCAAACAATGGAGTCAGATAGAAATTTAGGCCCATGCCACCACAAGTCCTTTGTAGCTAAGATCCTAGGTAAAACTCCTCGGGATATCAAGTCTGCAGGATTGTGTTCAGATGGAATATACCTCCAGTAACAACCTTGCGTCAGCTGCAGGATCTTTTCTGCGCGATTGCGCACAAAGACATTACCCTTGATTGGTGGTGCCTTTAACCAGGCCAGCACTACCTCAGAATCACACCACAAAACCACTTTATTTTCAACTTTAGATTTAGAGGCCAGCATGAATTTGTGAAACAAATTGGCAAGTAACAGAGCTCCAGAAAGTTCAAGTTTGGGGATTGTCAGTGAATTTTTCTCCATTTGCGATTTGAGTAGAGCTCTGGGAGCTACTCTTGATTTGGCGCACATCAGCCGAGATTGGACAGTGCCATTAGAGTTAAAGGATCTTATATAAATACAGGCCCCCTATGCAAGTTGACTGCTACCAGAAAATCCATGAACTTCAACATTTCCAGCACCTGAACCGAATGCAAGACGTGGAATGTTTAAGTCAGAAACAGCTGGAAGACATGTATAAATTTCCCTCCAATCTTGTTGAATTTTTTCAGGCAGCGGATCATCCCACTTTAAGGGGAATTCCCATAATTGCTGGAACATTTTACACGGAATTACAATGGGAGAAATGAGCCCCAATGGGTCATAAATACTGGCTATGGCTGAAAGCAACTTTCTTTTGGTGAAGACCTGATTAGGTTTCACATTACTCAAAGATGAAAAAGTTACAATTTTGAAAATATCACTTTCAGGGAGCCATAATAGGCCTAATGTTTTTATATGCTGGGCGAGGGGATCATCAAAGCTAGTAGCAACACACATTTCTCTAAGGTGCTCAGGAATACTTCTGAGCAAACTGGCAGAATTAGTACTCCATTTCCTAATTTTGAAGCCACCTAATTGCAATAATTGTGTTATCTCATTGTACACCTCCCTCGCTTGCATTTCATCCTTACATTATTTAATAAAATCATCCACATAAAAATCTGTGAGGATTGCTTCTTGGCCTACTGGGAAATTGTGACCCTCATCTGCAGCCAGACGAACAAGTGTCTGAGTTGCCAAAAATGAAGCCGGAGTAGTGCCGTAAGTCACTGTAGCTAATGCCCACTCTTGAATGGGGGCATCGGGGGAATCTCTCCACAAAATGTGCTGTAGATGGCGATCAGAAGGATGCACACCTACTTGCCTATACATTTTTTCTATGTCAGCAGTGAGTGCAATAGGGTGCATTCTGAATCTTAGTAACACCGAGAATAAATCATCTTGGACGACAGGCCCCTTTGCTAGAATGTCATTCAACGCAATTCCATTTGAAGTGCGAGCAGATGCATCAAACACTCCTCTGACCTTCGCACTAGAGGAGTCTTTCTTTATTACTAGATGATGAGCAATAAATACTTTGTTATCTAACTGATTGGGGAGTGAAGCAACCATATGACCGAGTTTCCTATATTCAGACATGAATTTTCTGTACTCCCTGGCAAGAAAGGGATCACGCTCAAATCTCTTTTCTAAGGTTAACAATCTCCGCTCGGCTTGCCATCGAGATGAACCTAACGGAGGGGCATCAGGCAAAACCGGAAGTCTGACGCAGTACCTGCCCTCATCACTCCTAGTTACACCTGCATTGTAATGCTGCACACAAAAGTCATCCTCATTAACCTCAACAGGTGAACCACACTCTTCAATTTCCCAAAATCGCTGCAACTGTGAAGGAAGGTCAAAATGGACTTTAGTATAGTTGCATGATCTATTATATAATAGATCATGCAAACGGACATCACTAGGCAATGGACCAGCAACAATCCAACCTAAACGAGATTCTATTGGAAATGGGTATTGGGGAGAATATTTACCTTCAGACAGCACTTCAAAAAACACATCAGCTCCTAACAATAGATGAATGTCCTTAGGTTTGTTAAAATTAGCATCAGCTAACACGATATCAGTGGGAATGCCCCAGTCATCAACCTGAAATGCTTCCGAAAATGCATTAGAAAGGGAGGGAATCACAGTAAATGTGACCTCCTTATGCCAATCATGACAGTGCGACCTTATGACTACAGTCACACTTTCCGTGGCTACAAGTTCACCCTTCACGGCACTAGTTATGACTGTGCGATTCTTAATACGAGGCAAACCTAGCCTCTTTGCAGCACTTTCGATTATGAGGGAAATTTCAGATCCCGAATCTAATTTAGCATTGGCTAAAAACTCTTTGCCCTTGCCTGTAGTAAGCTTGACTACAGCAGTTGGCAACAAAGTTGACTGAAATGCACCACTGCAAAGCGACCTGGTCATGGCAGACAATAGGGGTTTTGAAGAGTTAGGCTGCACATTAAAATGTAACAACTGATTGTGCGGTTTTTGGCAAGATGTGCAGGTGGTGAGGCAAGAATGATTTCCACCTTTAATTCTCAGACATCTGAGGCAATGATTCTTGAACTTCACAAATTCAAATCTCCTTTGTGGGGTCCATTGCAAAAAGTTTGGACATTTGCTAAACCCATGATCACCTTTGCAAATATAGCAAACCGATTTAGATGGAATGGTCTTTGGGGCAACGTTAACGACATTGTTAGCCTCTTCCATTGAATCTAAAGCCTTCTGTTGCTTAGTTAAAAATTTAATGAATTCCTCATACGTAGGATCGATATTTTGACTTATATGCAGCTCCCAGTCTTTTAGAAGTTACTAGTAAGGTTTTTAGATATTAATGCCACCAATAGCAAATCCTGGAGCTTTACCCCATTCTCTAATGCTAACAAAGCATTTATGTGAGACATATAAAAATCTAGAAACCTCCTCAAAGATACAGCAGAATTTGATACCAAAGTAGGTGGCTCTAAAATCTTTGCAAGATGTTCCTTTACTATTGCCCTGAGATCATCATATCTTTCAACTAACAGCTTCCATGATGTTTCAAAATTCTCCTCACACATTTCAATATTTTCAACTACTAGTTTGGCCTCCCCTGATAGGCATGAATTTAAATAGCAGAACTTATTGATTCCTGAAAGGCCCCGATTATTTATTATGACCGATCTAAACAGGTCACGAAATCTGGGCCATTCTGTACAGATGCCAACAAAATGTGGCAGAGAGAGATCAGGCAATTTTAATGAAATATTCTGATTATTAATTTGGGGTAAAACTGAAGGCTGATTAGGCTGTTCATTAGATTGAACACTTGCTTCCACTAATGTGTCTATTTTTATGATCAGTTCTTGAAGATTCTCATCAAGTTCAACATACTCAGCAACATACTCGTGCTCAATAACAATATCATACATTAAATTTTTTGCCCTGTGACGAGCATCTACCAAGCCTGCTTTGATTTCCTTCAACCTTCTAAGTGACCCATGGTTGCCAAAGCGCTCTAAACAATCCTTATGTTTGTTCAGAAACGATTTTCCTAATTTCATTAAATTCAGGAATTTAGTTGAAGGCGAAGTTTGACTTGACCCAGCAGAATTGGCTGGCAGGACGTTAGTAAGTATTTTACAATTTTGAATGCAAAACTAAAATCAATGAATCGTAATGCATTGAAATTAAACAGTTTGGCCTTCAACGGCCCGGTTTACCACCCATTCAAGGCATCTTGGCAGCGCATTGCTACTCGTGGCGCTCACGCTACCCGTTCCGCCAACAGTCCAGCAAACAGTGGCCGAGACAAAGGCAGCAGTGCTGCAGGCCGGGTGCCCTATGGGCAATGGGGGCGGAGATCACGTGCCTACCACATGCACACACACAAAGGGCTCGCGGCTGCCGACTCGCTGTAGTTCGGCAGACATTCCGCAGGAGTGCGCTGCTACTGATCAGAACCCCGAATGTGTGCACATGGGCATGTGCAATTCATCAAGCTTAAAACATCGATAATAAACACCGGGTTTCATAAATATTTCATTTTTTTACGAAATATGTTCATGTGTCTATACAAAATCTCTGTTTTGAAAATATCAACATCAATGTTGCATCCCTATTCTCGACACCTAAATGAGGATCGCCGATTTAATACTTTTGCGTTCTGACTCACATTCCCTAATAGGAGGTTTATCAGTGAGACTTGTAAACCACGTTTTACTAGTAGTATGTTAAATGCAATAAATTGAATTGCTACTCGATTAAATGTTACTGAAAAGCGTGTAAGATGTTTAGAAAAATTGTATCTTAATGTAGAAATGTAAAAGTTGCCGAATTAATAACTGTATAACAAAACATAATTCATCCGCCTCGTAAACCTATCCCTCTTCTAGTGTGGTGTTTCTAAGGGTTAATGTTTTATTGCTTTCATGACAATTTAGTGCATTAAAAATACATAAATGTGTCACAATACAATGATTTATACTACATCCTTTTAATTTATTATTTACGTAGTTTGTACCAAAATTACGCACCAGGAATTACTTTTTCCCATCTTCAAGTTTATATAAATTTAACAGATTCTTTTTATATCAATACTAGCTGACCCGGCGAACTTTGTTCCGCCTGAACAGCCGGTCCCATCTTTTTCTCGCGTCGCACTCACTGTGAGAAACTGTACTATCCTTGTTGCACTCGTGATAATAAAGCAATTGCAGATTTGTGTTTTTCTCTCAAACAAAGAAGAATTATAAAAAAACGCTCTGATATTAAATAGATAATTAAAAAATCTATTACGTAGCAGAGCGTTTTTTTTTTTGGAATTGATTTTTGTTTAAGAGAAAAATACAAAGCTGTAATCATAGCGACCGGCTGTTAAAGGCAATAAATAAGCAGATTTTGGAATTTATTAAGTTAAATTGTTTATTAGAAAATACAAATGAAAAAATTAAGTAGATTAATCATTCATTATTGTTCCTGTATTTTAGTGAATAGGTTGCACTCTTCAGTTAAGTACCTTCACGCGAAAACATGCAAAATCACGCGAAAACTTGCGAAAACGTGCGTTCTCACACAGGAACGCTGTCGAACGGGATAATCAGTATCCTATGCCAGTCTCCTGGCTCTAAGCTTCCTGCTCACCAATTTTCAGCCAAATCGGTACAGCCGTTCTTGAGTTATAAATAGTGTAACTAACACGACTTTCTTTTATATATATACTAGCTGACCCGGCGAACTCTGTTTCGCCTTAACAGCCGGTCCCATCTTTTTCACGCGTCGCAGTCACTGTGAGAAACTGTACTATCCTTGTTGCACTGCGTACGTGCAAAAACGTGCGTTCTCACACAGGAACGCTGTCGAACGGGATAAACAGTATCCTATGTCCGTCTCCTGGCTATAAGCTTCCTGCTCACCAAATCGGTACAGCCGTTCTTGAGTTATAAATAGTGTAACTAACACGACTATATGTAGATATAACGGCGAACGAAAGGCGGCTATCATTATCGCCTTCTGTTATCAGTGCGGCGTTACAACAATGGGTTACAACAGGTAACAATGACCGCTAACATGCGAAATCACGCGAAAACGTGCGAAAACGTGCAAAAACGTGCGTTCTCACACAGGAACGCTGTCGAACGGGATAAACAGTATCCTATGTCCGTCTCTCCTGGCTCTAAGCTTCCCGCTCACCAATTTTCAGCCAAATCGGTACAGCCGTTCTTGAGTTATAAATAGTGTAACTAACACGACTTTCTTTTATATATATATAGACTAGCTGACCCGGCGAACTCTGTTCCGCCTTAACAGCCGGTCCCATCTTTTCCTCGCGTCGCACTCACTGTGAGAAACTGTACTATCCTTGTTGCACTGCGTACGTACAAAAACGTGCGTTCTCACACAGGAACGCTGTCGAACGGGATAAACAGTATCCTATGTCCGTCTCCTGGCCCTAAGCTTCCTGCTCACCAAATTTCAGCCAAATCGGTACAGCCGTTCTTGAGTTATAAATAGTGTAACTAACACGACTTTCTTTTATATATATAGATAGATAACGGCGAACGAAAGGCGGCTATCATTATCGCCTTCTGTTGTCAGTGCGGCGTTACAACAATGGGTTACCACAGGCAACAATGACCGCTAACATGCGAAATCACGCGAAAACGTGCGTTCTCACACAGGAACGCTGTCGAACGGGATAAACAGTATCCTATGTCCGTCTCCTGGCCCTAAGCTTTCTGCTCACCAACTTTCAGTCAAATCGGTACAGCCGTTCTTGAGTTATAAATAGTGTAACTAACACGACTTTCTTTCATATATATAGATAACGGCGAACGAAAGACGGCTATCATTATCGCCTCCTGTTATCAGTGCGGCGTTACAACAATGGGTTACAATAGGCAACAATGACCGCTAACATGCGAAATCACGCGAAAACGTGCGTTCTCACACAGGAACGCTGTCGAATTGGATGAACAGTATCCTATGCCCGTCTCCTGGCCCTAAGCTTCCTGCTCACCAACTTTCAGCCAAATCGGTACAGCCGTTCTTGAGTTATAAATAGTGTAACTAACACGACTTTCTTTTATATATATATATAGATATAGATATAGATAACGGCGAACGAAAGGCGGCTATCATTATCGCCTTCTGTTATCAGTGCGGCGTTACAACAATGGGTTACAACAGGCAACAATGACCGCTAACATGCGAAATCACGCGAAAACGTGCGTTCTCACACAGGAACGCTGTCGAACGGGATAAACAGTATCCTATGTCCGTCTCCTGGCCCTAAGCTTTCTGCTCACCAACATTCAGTCAAATCGGTACAGCCGTTCTTGAGTTATAAATAGTGTAACTAACACGACTTTCTTTTATATATACTAGTGAAAACCCGTCAAAATTTGACGGTGAGATCTGAGATAAATGTAAAATACTGTGACCAGACTAATGTTCACAATACGTTGCATTGTTTGGATCTTCAGGGTATAACGAAGATATTCTGTAATGTGAGTTCCCAAAATTTTGAACACGTATGGCCCATCGGCAGGTGGCAATGCAATATCGGCGCCAAATTGCACAAAAGAAAGAGCACTATTATACTGACGGATATTATTTCTAAAGTTTTTTGATGTGTCATCATGTCCTATAAACAATTTTTATTTCTTCTAGCATATCGCTTGAAGGTAAACTTATTTTCCCATTTAAGCAACACAGAGTAAATCGTTTGCAGAATTTCTCTCACATGCGAAGTGCAAAGCAGAACAAAACTGACATTTCATAGACAACGACCCAGCAGAAAACGAAATGACCTCACTATCACGACACTTACGCTGACTTTCTCTTTCCCTGAGTCCAGTTAATGTACGTTTGCGTCTTTTGGGACGCGTGGGCAACGATTCGGAATTCGACATAACCTGTGAACAACTTCACTACTTCAGTACAACCGAGCAAAACTCACTGTCCGAATGTTCTCTACAAAATACACCACAAAAGCAAATACATGCAAACTATCAACGCCACAATGCAATAATTACACTGAAACAAAACCTTGATGAATTGTAAACAAATCTCAACAATCAAAACAAAACATCTAACAGCGCCACCATGAAGCATCTATCTACTCATGTATATCGATTTTGAAACAGCCACCCTTTGGAAAATAACAATTGACTATTGATAAGCGTACTATTAAAGAAATATTTAATTAATTAATTTACACACTAAATGTTGGTGAATCAACACAAACAATATCTGATAACACATCTAGGGATCACATTCTTTCATTTAAAGGAAAAAATACTACAATCGGTTCAGTAGAAGCTCTAAACGAAGCCATGGCAAAATACCTTATTTTTTTAAATATATAGATAGATAACGGCGAACGAAAGGCGGCTATCATTATCGCCTTCTGTTATCAGTGCGGCGTTACAACAATGGGTTACAACAGGCAACAATGACCGCTAACATGCGAAATCACGCGAAAACGTGCGTTCTCACACAGGAACGCCGTCGAACGGGGTAAACAGTATCCTATGTCCGTCTCCTGGCCCTAAGCTTCCTGCTCACCAACTTTCAGTCAAATCGGTACAGCCGTTCTTGAGTTATAAATAGTGTAACCAAACACGACTTTCTTTTATATATATAGATAGATATAGATATAGATATAGATATAGATAATAACATACCAAGTAAGCTGAGACATGTCATGATTCTTAATATTAGATTTTACTGTTTGTTACAGTCAGGATGCATATCGCCTGCGTGCTATTTTACCATTTTTTCAAATTTGTCTGAAAGTACGAAAACAGTTTTAAAATTAGCTTCGGCGATTTTACTTGGTAAAATCTATCAAGGTGACAAACGCCGTTTTGAGATCAAAAATCGAGTCGCAGGATAAAAGAGCTCGTGCGTAATCTCGGCTCATTCTTTCTGGTAGTGGAATGATAACGGAAGATCTTACACTGAAAAAAAGGATACCATAATTCCCAACAAGATTTCAATAGTTACACAAAACCTTCGTTTGCGAAACAGAGACCTTGTTGCTTTACTCCTTTTCCTAGTTACAACAGCATCTAAGATTGCTGACCTTGATAGACCAACCTTGATGGACCAACCGGCCTGTGATTTCTGAGAGGTTGATGTTGCTTCATAAACGGATCTGTCGGCCTTATCAAGCCTAATCATGTTGCAAAGCACTAGGTGGCCAAAACAGCCAGGTACCTTGTCAGATTAATTACGTATTGAAGAAAATATACATTGAAAAACATTCAACATCTGTTAAACACACACACACACATGTATGTGTGTATATATATATATATATATATATATATATATATATATATATATATATATATAACATGTTATATATATATATATAACATTTCAATTACGTAATAGAAACATGATGCGATAATTATGACTTTATCAAGCAAAGAAAACATATCTGTCATTTTTTCTCAAAACGGGAACGAAGTTTGAGACAAACTTTAATAATTATATTATTTTCCGTCTGTGTTGTTACACATGTAAATATAAATGTTGAAAGGCAGACTAATTACGTTATATATTTATCAGCTACCAGTCCCAGGCCCTCGGCGGGCTCTTGGAATTGTGTGTGTGTGTAGGGGCAGGAAGTTGCGCAATATTATCCCCAACGCAATATTATCTGTTCATCCTAAGGAAAATCCTGAATTAAAGAAGTACAAATGTAAGTTCACTACATAAGAACTAATTTGAACCATCGGTTGTTAAATTAACCTTGCATCAAAACTACTGCAAACGAAGGAGAGCATGCGTGTTGCTGGGCGATAAGGACCTGATATCAGCTGAGGATTGACGAGGAAGCGCGTGGGACGCGGCTCGTTGGACCGCAACGTCGCGCCGCCGATCGGCCTGCGAGGACATACTATTCAGTTCATTTTGGAAGGGCTAAGAGAGTGAGTGGCCCTTCAGGAAAATTTCTTCGAAGTGGCGAAAAGCGCATCGTTGTTTTCAATCTGTTATTGTAGAAAATACGTCGTTGGCAAAGCAAATTGTTGAACGTACTATGAGTTCACTGGTAAGTACCGTATTGAAACGTATCGTGCTGCATCAGTGTGGATTATAAATCTAAAGGATATTGGTGTATATCTTTTATAGGTGCCGGACTACAGTCTAAATTACCTCTTTGAAGTGAAAATCTTATTTCACTGGAAGTAAACGGGCGAATGAAGTTCGAAAGAAAATGATACGTTCATTTACACCGCCTATTTGAAATCAAACAAGAATTGTCAACCAAGAATAAAAGAGAATGGTGGAATGGAATTGCAACTTTTAGGTACGTATATATTTCTATCATGAGTTGTAATAATAGAAAGGCATATATTAGTTTATGTGCATTTCTATTAGACATAACCTACAAAACGTGGCCATTAATCCAGCTCAAAGATATTTTAATGTAAAATATATGGGGTGAATAAGATATCAACCACAATAGTATACAATGTAATTATAATGCGATTACATGTATTCAGACACGTGTTTCGGGAACACTCTTCCCATCATCAGTGGTTCTACAATTATTAAACAAATTACACATGTCAACAAATCATATATCAACAGTGAACAAATAAATAAATATTTAGAATACGTACTTACCCAAGTAACATATGACGCCATTTTGGACGTACGCTGTACGAATGCAGGGTGCGGGTACAGCGTACGTCCAAAATGGCGTCATTCGACCTTCCATAATTATGTGGAATTAATCTATGTCATTATCATTTGTTAGCTATTAAGTTTATGTCAATATATTTCATTATATTGTGAATTGTTATATTTTACACATTTTACTTTACTAAATAAATATTTTAATGTTAAATTCTAATATTTTATTTTTAGGTACATGCTGTTTCAGAATATTCATTATTTATGAAAGTTCATTATTAATGAAAGTTATATATATATATATATATATATATATATATATATATATATATATATATATATATATATATATATAACTTTCATTCAACAACAGTACAGGCATATTGATGTATGTATATCTACCGTAATAACAGTCAGACTGCTGAATTTAAAGGCTTTTGAGGCTTATTGTGAAATTTAATTATCACTAAATGCATAATTTTTATGCAATTATTTCCGTTTTTACGGTGTGTGGTTGTGTAGGTAAATATACAGATCTGTTGTTGGATCAAAAATAATGAATATTCTATTAATAGCAAGTACTACGTATAACCCATCCTATACCCGTCAACGATCAGTAATTGTAACACCAATAAGAAATGCTTCAATATGGCAACACGTACGGCTGGCCCTTCAACCAGTATAGCTGTGCAAGCCGACACGGAAGGCCGGCTCCTTCTATCAGTTTCGCCCGGATGCGTCATGACGGTAGGCTGGATCCTCCAACCTGTGTTGCTCGCTTATGCCGAGCAGATAGCCAACTCTTCCAACAAGGTTGCTTGGACTCGGCAGCTTCTACCCGTGCACTCCGACAAGGTGAATTCAGAGGAGTGCAACAAGGGACTCTTTACGATGCAACTTTTCGTTCCAACTATCTCCGTCACGAAACAGCAACAGTGATCCTGGTTGGGCCTATATTATCATGCGTTCCCTTGATACAGTATAATGGATCAGGTATACTGCAACTGTTCTTTTTTCTCCGTGTAGAAGTAAAATGTATGTAAAATAAGATGTTAGGATATAGAATATTGGTGATATCTACACAATTAGTTCAATTTTCTTTTTGAAATCAGTTTTCAAATCGGAATCGATGTTTTGAGTAATGCCTCAAAAGATTTTTTGATGGTATTCGAAGGAAGACGGAAATATGTGGACGAGATATATACCTACAAAATACGACTATTACAGATGATACGAGACCGTTTGGTTGTGTTACAGCATCACTAGTTTGATATATGGAGAAAAATATATTGAGATTGAAAGGGACGAAAGCATAAACCGACTGCCTGGCTTGCCTACCTAAAAGTTCGGCCTCCTTTCGCGCCGCAGGCCGCCGGGTTTGGCCGTTCGGCTGCGTGGAGGGAGGGCCCACAAGGGTCGGGTGACGCAACGGTGTTGTGCGGGAAGGGGGGGAGGTTTTATCCTAATTTCACTTTACGCCGCTCCTATTCATCCGATTTGCATGATTGACACAGCGTTGGATTCAGGAAGCACGTCGTCATCGCGCTATAAGCCCACATTTTTTAATTTTGGTGGTGGCGACAAATTGAACTAGTGTCGGTACATTTAGCCTTAAGGGGCTTGGAGACGCGTTGCATCAAAATGGTAGACGCAACAAATTTTAAAAAAATCAATACAACATTAAGTACATTATGCTACACGTTCAGAATTCTTTCAATTTCAGTCAGCCTTCATATTGATTGTTGAATGTATTTCGAGAATGTTTATTCCCGCCAGAGATATGGCACAATATAATGGGGAAATATATATTATAGCTCCCAGACTTTTAGATTACAAAAAGAATTATACCAATAACAAGCAAATCTTTATAAACCCAGGAATTTCACCATTACCTCGACTCTGATATACGAATCAGTGGTTTTTGTCAAAAATGATTTACTTAAGGGTGCGAATGTATTTTCAGCAAACGTCAATGCCTATAACTATAATACGACGTAGTAATCACATTAATCGGGTGTTAGTATCAACAGCTAACTACAAAAAAATATACTTACAACCCGTGCACATTATTTCACAACACACTGCCAGACGACATTAAACGATTAAATCGATACACAAGTTTGATCCTCAAGTAAAATCTTTTCTGCTGCATAACTTTCTATTCAATTAGTAACTATACCAGACATAAAAAAGAAAGTATTATTATTTTAACAATGATTTTTAATGTACTAATGCCCATTTGGACTGTATAATTCTAAACAACCTAAAACAAGAATTGTACCTGAACTCCTAGTTCAATGACCATGCAACCCTCACCAAGGTTTGTGACAATTAATATGAAAACCTTGAAATGGTAGTATCAAGTTGACGATAACCCATCTCGAACAGGTTTTTCGTTCAGTTTCCCTGATCCTTTGAGCGAATGCTGATATGGTCCCTTGTTTTGCTGATGGACATAAATGTAACTTCACTATTCGTGCACATCTAGAGTTCAGTGGGAAATATAACTATTGAAATGATCGTTCTCCAGGTTGTCGCGGCAGGAAGTCGATTCTCGAAGGACACGATGAGCAAGAGTCCAAATCTACAGGTGATTTGCCCTTGCAAATTGTCATTATACCGGAGCGAATATTTTCTTATCAAAAATATTCCTCGTCTGTATTCAGTATTCAACTTGTATATAGCTCATTGTAGGGATCCCAGAATTTAGGAAAACGTGCACAAAACACCTTTCTCACCGTAGAACGTTACACACTGTTTTGACCTAAAATAAGTAAATAAAGAAGCATCTTATAAGGCTCGCTTAGAATTGATTTTTAATTGACTTGGCATCAAACATGCTATTTTTAAAGAATAAAGTGTCCTTGCCATCCGTCTAGCATGGTACATGGTACCAGGAGGCCTGATTTTCAATTTCTTTTGATAATCTCCACTCAAATATATTAAAGACAATGTTTACGGTAAACCTGTCTCAGAATATGTTTTTTAGTCCGTTCCAGTAAAACTTAATGACATCGTTGCCTTCTGTACCATTTGAGTTTGTTTTTCTTTTCACAAAATCGATGCATATTTGGAAATATCTAGATTAACATTTTCCAATAGTCTTTAAACTTTCTAAAAAGCGGAATATCTGCACTGCTAGTGACGAGTCAGGTATAGGAAAAGAGGGGGGCATTGAAAGGGGTGGCGATGCGGAATAGAGACGTAACTTCAGCAATTTATGGATTTGTCACGTAGAACACAGGAACAATTATCAATATTATCGATCAGAATGAACGTTTTTTTCCAATTATTCATCAGAATTGAACTTTTCTTCAACGAATTAATACTCCAAAACATTGAGTATTCGTAGCGCCACAAAACAATTGCAGTGAGTTCGCCGGTCCTTTCACACTCGATTGCGGATGTGCATAGTTGTCGATGGGGACGAGAGCCTAAGTGTAAACAATAATTGATGAAATAATATTTGTATTTTGTTTTTCTATAGTTATCTTCGACTTACGTAATTTTTGTGAATTTTCAATGAGAAGTCGAGTGGCTGTAGAGCTTCCTTGGATTTGGGGCAAGTGCGTCCCACGGCCCCAGTAGCAGCAGTGTTGGCTGTTGGGAGCGGGCGGCGGAGCCACAGCGCAGATCGGCTTGAGCGGCCGCTTCGTCGCGCGCGTCGGGCTTCTGGTCCCGTTAGCTCCGCGGTCCAGCGGCGTCCTTCGGCTGGAGCAGCTCTCCCGCCCTCCACTTCTTTCTTCTATTCTACTTTCTTGATTGACTGATCGAATTATTGTTACAATACTGTGGCTCTCACAATCGAAAGTACACCTTTACTGTACATCTTTTATGGTACCATGAATTCTTCTCATATGAATATTTCTAGAGGTAAAAAATGTAATTTTGATATTTATTGCTTCCTTTGGAAGGACTAGTGCAATTTGAAAACAGAAAAATGCATTATATGATGTAAAATTAAATATTTTGTGTGTTACCTGCAAATAAGCGTTGCACAGAAATAAACGTACACCATCAGAAGCGCGCTTTGAAACGTATCCGTGGAAACGTTTTCCTGGGCACAAAGTAGTGACAAACAGATCGATTGTCAAATATGTGGAAAGCAACATCCAATTGAAAATGGCATCGAGAGGGGAAACGACGGCGGAAGAACGAAGACTTATTGTGAATTTAGCTATGAGGGGAAACTCACTATGAGATTGCGAAGTTAGTGGGAAAAACTCAGTCAATTGTTCAAGGATAGTAGGCAAATGCAAGTACGATGGCAGATTAATTTATAAAAGCGGTAGAGCCGAAAACCGATACTCAATGTACGAGATAACATAAATATTGTCAATCATATCAGCACGAATCCTCGCCTAATGGTTGTTAAAATGACTCCCTGGGTGGTTTCAACAACAGGCAGAACTGGATGTATAGAAACCGTTCGTAAGACACCACGAGACGCAGGTTAGAACGGGAGAGTAGCCAAGGAGAAGCCTTGGATTAGTAAGGCCAATCGGCGCAATAGACGGCAGTTAGCAAAACATCACAGAAACCATCCTTCGGAGTTCTGGGAAACTGTGAGTTTCAGGGATGAAAGTAAATTTCAGATACTATTTGGATAAAACGGGCAACAGTACGTGTGGAGAAAGTTTAACGCAGCCTTAGAAGATAAAAAATGCACCTGTAAAGTACTACAGAGGCTCAGTAATGGTTTGGAGCTGTATGTCTGCGACAGGTGTCGGGAATCTCCATTTTATAGATTCCACATCTGACAAATTTGGTTTTTTATCAATTTTAAAAAGGAATGTCAAGCAAAGTGCAGCGAATCTTGGAATGGGGTGCACATATTACTTTCAGAAGAACCATACGCCCATCCCTACACCACATAATGTGAAGTTATGGTTACTATATAATAAAGCGTCTTAAAACGCCGCCACAATCACCCGATCTCAATCCTATTGAGATCGTGTGGTGGGAATTGGAAAAACGTGTGCAGAAGCATATAGTTTCAAATAAAAAAGAACTCAAGAGTGTCCTTGCTGAAGAATGGAAGAAAATCGCGTCTGAAATTACAAGGAAGCTAGTAAGATCAATGCCGTCAAGACTGGAGGATGTTATTCGTGCTAAAGGTCATTCCACAAAATATTGACTTATTTTTCGCGTTGCTGAAAAAAATTGCCAGTGTACGTTAATTTTTGTGGTTAATCGCACATGCATTAGAATTTTTATTTATTATCTATTCACATATTTCAAGATATTTTTGTAATGTGCGAGTGAAGAAGGTTTGCATTAATACACCTATGTTTCTTTAGTGCCTCACAAGTTTGCAATAAAAAAATTTTCTATGCCAGTTCGTGGTTTCATACATACTGTACGGTCAATTTTGAGAGCCACTGTAACACTCGATTACTATCCTAAAAAAACTTGCGTTATTGCTGTCCTTGTATTTGTCAGACACATGATAAATTCCATATTATTTCCAATTTTTACATTTGTAGTTTTGTGGAATGTTGTAAATAACTATAAGGAAACATTTTTTAACTTTTTAATAACAAAAAAACGGATAGTGAAATCTAGGAAAAACTATTTAGATATCGTTCTTACATGCAAAGAATTTTTTCATACAGTGGTATTGTTATGTACAAGATTGAAACAACAACAGTTCTTTCACCAATTTTATTTCCAGAAAACCACAATCCAAATCAAAGCCGTTATACAGTCCAGGTCCCAGTCCGCCAGAAGAAAAACTCACCGTAGACACAAGCACTTGATCGCAATCACCGCTACTCCTAGGCACTTACTCGTCACTCTCGAACTGTTCCACACTGCCTACCGCCCCGGGCGAGGCCCTTTAAATATGCCCCCTGAGGCATCAGGGCGAGTCTTCTACTCCCCACCTCCATGGCGGGGCAAGGAGGGGAAAGGCTCCTGCGATCGTTGGGCCGACACGGCCCGGTGACCACAGACAGACGCCGCCGCTTGACCTGCGCCTGGTGGCGTCTTCACGAACTACTCACTTCCCCACTGGTCGTGCTCACGGCGCGACACTACAGCGGCCACAGTGGGCCACAACAATGTTGGCCGGTACAGTGTGCCCGTACAGAGTGCCCGTTACGTGGGCACAAATGCTGTTATACACAGCACCCTCCCTTCTTATTTTGCCTGATATGGCTGGTATCTCTTGCGCAGCCTCTTGCTGCAACGTTTCGGCTCGGACGAGCTTCGGTGGCTCCATGCGCTCCCCTGGGTGCGGTTCCTGTTGCTGGTGATCCCCATTCTCCAGCTCCTGACGTGGTCGTTGAACCGAGGCGCTACGGTACGGACTGTACCGAGACAAGGACCTGGGGCGACGACCCCATCTGCCCCGTTCCCTCGGTTCCCGCTGTGGCGCGACGCTCCGGCTGTCCCCAGTTTCCTCCTCAGGTGCTGACAGCTCCTGTTGACTGTTGCCGGGCGCTCCTCGACGGTCTGCCTCGTAGTCCATGGGTTGAGGGCACTCTGCCGGTTCCTGCTCTTCCAGCAGGTCCGGGTGCGCCCGCTCGAACTGTGCGTCGTATTGTGGCTGCTCGAGTTGGGTGTCCTGTGGCGCCCGCTCGAACTGGGCGTCGTGTTGCGGCTGCTCGGGTTGGGTGTCCTGTGACGTGTGCTCCGGCTGTGCGCCATCCGGGCACTGCTCCGTTAGGCCCGTTGGGGGCGACTCCTGTTGTGGCTGCTTTCGCTCAAACCACCCATGGTGTCCTGGTTGGTGGCGGTGTTCCTGCTGGTTCCCAGAAAACCGCCTGCCCCCCTGCAAGAAAGGAGTATCAGTTGTGTTGCTCGGCGAGACAGCTTCTGTGCCTAAATCCTCCGAGCCGTCCAGGTCCTTCACCGGGAAATGTCGGGGCCGTAACTGCTCCTGATGCCTTCTAACCTGTCTGTCTCTAGTCCTGACCGTATAGCACCTTGCTCCTTCCACTTTCACTACCGTCCCGGGGATCCAACGGGGTGAATCCTTATGTGTCATAAGCATCACCCTAGCGCCCTCTTCGAACCTCGGTTGCTCGGTTCTGTACGTCTTTTCCCTCGGGAGAAATAGAGACAGCAACGTTCGAGGTTGTCTACCATGAAGCCTCTGCGCCGGACTAGTTCCTTCTCTTCCCGGAAAAGCTCTGTATGATGATAAGAGCTCCAGCACTGCTTCCTGCTGATCCCTGCCTTCAAATTTTGCCTTGTTCATCGCACTTTTGAAAGTCTGCACAAAGCGCTCTGCCTCCCCATTGGAACGCGGATGAAAAGGAGGGGCCAGAATGTGCTCAATCCCGTTGGCTAGACAGAATTTCTGGAACAACTCCCCCGTGAACTGGGGTCCGTTGTCTGAGACTATAGTTGCCGGTAACCCCTCTATGGAAAATACCGACTGAAGCGCTCGAACTGTGCAATCCACCGTGGTGCTAGTCATGCGAATTACGTAAGGAAACCCTGATGACGCATCTACTAAGATTAGCCACATACTTCCTTGAAAGGGGCCCGCGAAATCGATGTGGACTCTCTGCCAAACCTCCTGAGGCTCCGGCCATTCCTTAAAACTGCTTCCTGGACTTTTCTGGAACGCCTGGCACGGTTCACACGACCTGACCCTGGTTTCTATATCTTTATCAATACTAGGCCAGTAACAGTATTTCCTGGCTAGCTGTTTGGTTAGGACAATTCCCCAGTGTCCCTTGTGCAAAATGCTTAGGACCCTCTGTCTCAAGCTTGTCGGGATGACCACCCTCACCTGGTCCCCGGCTTCTAACAGCAGCACTCCTGCTCTAACTTTCAACCTCTCCCTGAACTTCCAGAGTGGGTTGAACTCCAAATTATCTGCGGGACTCCTTTTACCTGACCTGATGAAAGCCCTAATGCTTGCCAGTTGAGTGTCCCGGTCGGTCTGCGCAGCTATCACCCGCTGGTCCAGGGGAAACTGAAGAACTGCTTCCTCTTGGAGCTGGTCCAGCTGCAGACATTCCAGCTCTTGTTCGTCGAACTTATTATCTGGTCCCACCGGCAGCCTGGACAGGGCATCTGCAATGCCATGTTGAGCTGTGGATCTAAACATAATACGGTAATTATAATCTGACAGGAACAAAGCCCATCTCTGCATCTTCCGCAGTGTATTATCTGGGATCCTCCTCGCCGGATGGAACAACTCCACTAGGGGCTTATGATCGGTAACGATCAGGAACTTGTTCCCATACAAATATTCATTAAATTTACGCACACCAAATATTATCGATAGTGCCTCTTTCTCAATTTGAGCGTACCTACGCTGATGGATATTGAGCGTCTTGGACGCAAACGCGATAGAGTGTTCCTGCCCTAATTCGTCTTTCTGCGACAACACCGCTCCAATCCCGTAGTCAGACGCGTCTGTTGCCAGGATGAGTGTTCTGTCAGGGACGAAATGCCTTAGTTTTACTGCTTCCACGAGCGCCTTTCTAATCTTTTCAAATGCTGTGTTGCAAGCTGGCGACCACAAAAAACTGGCTCCTTTCCTACGTAGAGCGTTGAGCGGTGCCGCTACCTCAGAAAAATCTTGAATGAACTTAGCATAGTAATTTGCCTTGCCTAGAAATGATTGCAGCTGCTTAATGTCCCTAGGTGGAGGAAGATTCGCAATGGCTTCTACATTGGCTTGCGTCGGCCTAATACCCTCTTTATCTATCATGTGACCTAGATAAGTTATGCAGGGCTTAAAAAACTCACATTTTCTTAGTTTTGCTTTTAAACCGGCCGCCTGCAGCGTTCCCAATACGTTCCTAAAGTTCTGAATATGCTCCTTATTTGTCCTACCTGTTACCACAATATCATCGAGATAGTTCATGCTTCCAGGCACTCCCGCTATTAGTTGCTCCAAGTATCTTTGAAAAATTGGGGCTGCTGATGCTACCCCGAACGGCAGTCTCTCATACTGGAACAATCCTAACGGCGTATTCACTGTCAGACATTGCTTAGACTCCTCGTCTAACGGGAGCTGTAGGTAGGCATCTCGAAGATCTATTTTAGAAAAATATTTACCCCCAGCTAACTTCTGGAATAATTCCTCTGGACGGGGAATAGGATACTTTTCAATCTCAAGCTGCGCATTCACCGTGGATTTAAAGTCCCCACACAAACGGATAGTCCCGTCTGCTTTCTTCACCACCACCAACGGCGTAGCCCAAACACTAGTTTTTACTGGCGTAATAATACCAAGCTTTTGCAGTCTTACCAATTCGCTTTTCACCTGCTCTCGCAGAGCCAGAGGAACGGGCCACGCTTTGCAGTACCGAGGAACTGCGCCATCTTTCAGCTGGATGTGTTCTTCTCAATCGCTGGCTTTTCCGAGACCATCCTGGAACAAATTCTCAAAATCCTTGCTCAAAATTTCAATTTCGCCGAAAGGCACCGTTTCGGACACCAAATTTATCCGGTCCTCAATCTTGAAATGGAAAGCACAAAACACGTCCATCCCCAACACATTAGTCGTGTCTTCCCTATTCACCACTGTGATAGTTCCTTCTCGGTGCACTCCCTTGTAACCAATCACTGCTCGAAAAGTACCTTTGACGTCAATTCTGTCCTTGCCAAAAGAACACAGGTTTAGATTAGTCCTACTGCACTGCGGTGCCCCTAATCTGCGATATGTTCGCAAATTAATTAAAGTGACCGATGAACCAGTGTCTACTTGGAACCTGATATACTCGCCTGCTACCTCCAAATCCACGAATACTTTGTTTTCGCTTCCACTGCTGATCACTTCATTCACCACATTTACCTCCATTCTTTCTTTGTCTTCCTTCGTGCCTGGAGCTTCTCTTGATTTCTTCTGACACACCGACTGAATGTGACCAGTTACTCCACAAAAATAACACTTTGCATTTCTGAATTTATACTTATCTCTACTATGTGACACTCCACAGAATCTGCATGACTTTAAGTTCGGCTTCCGCGGGCTCTTTGCTTTCTGCTGTGATTCCCTATTACCGTCTGTATTTCTTGAAAACAGCATCACTTCCATAGGATCTGTTATTTGTTTCGCTGCTCTACTGGTGATTTCGAAAGTTGAAGCTATTTTTTGGACCTCAGCCAGGGAAGGATCCTCCAGCTGCAAAGCTTCCATTCTCACCTTGTCTTCTGGGGTATGTTGCACTATCATGTCTCTGATCAATGATTCTGCGTAGGATAAACCACAAACACACTTGAAAGCACAGTCCCTTGTTAACCCTGTCAACTCTGTCACCCACTCTTTGTGCGAGTCCCCCGACTTGATTCTGCTTTTGAAAAAACTGTACCTTGCAGCCACCACATGTGGTTTCCGTTCAAAGTGTGAAGACAGTTTCTCCATTAATTGCGGGAAATCCACTTCCTCTACTTTTTCAACGGAAAAAGTTTCTGCAACAGTTCGTTTAACTCACTCCCTGAGATACTCAAAAAGAAAGCTCTTTTGTTTACATCATCTGTGACCCCATGGTATAAAAAATGCTGGTTCAATCTGGCATGGTACGAAGTCCATACATCTTTATCCGGCTCAAATTTCGGAAAACTAGGTGCCGAATGCGATCTTGGTTGCTGCTCTGGTCGTGCGGTCAACAATGCTCTTATTGCCTCTAACAACACCTGATTCTGCTCTTGTTGTTGCCGCTGCTGCTGCTGCTGCTGTTGCACCAAAATGTGTTTTAGCACTTCCTCCATTGCTTGCTTTAACCTCGTCGCCAATTAGAACTGTTATGTACAAGATTGAAACAACAACAGTTTTTTCACCAATTTTATTTCCAGAAAACCACAATCCAAATCAAAGCCGTTATACAGTCCAGGTCCCAGTCCACCGTAGACACAAGCACTTGATCGCAATCCACTACTACCCCTAGGCACTTGTCACTCTCGAACTGTTCCACACTGCCTACCGCCCCGGGCGAGGCCCTTTAAATATGCCCCCTGAGGCATCAGGGCGAGTCTTCTACTCCCCACCTCCATGGCGGGGCAAGGAGGGGAAAGGCTCCTGCGATCGTTGGGCCGACACGGCCCGGTGACCACAGACAGACGCCGCCGCTTGACCTGCGCCTGGTGGCGTCTTCACGAACTACTCACTTCCCCACTGGTCGTGCTCACGGCGCGACACTACAGCGGCCACAGTGGGCCACAACAATGTTGGCTGGTACAGTGTGCCCGTACAGAGTGCCCGTTACGTGGGCACAAATGCTGTTATACACAGCAGGTATCCTTCTCTATTAACGACAATCAAAACAATTATTTTTTAGGCTACATATGTTTATTTTTATCTTGCCTATAAACTAGGACATTCCGCGACCCAATATGCCGCATCTTTAGACGTACTGAGACAAATAAAAGAGACATTGAAAAAAGCTATATATAAATTTAAAAATATTCAGGCATAATACAATCAAATAAATATAATTGAATTGAATGTGCCTTATTTTACGTGGCGAGACTCAGGCCATGAGGCCTTCTTCCGCCTGACCACGCAAATTCCGCTACGCTCCTTTCACCAACCATGGGAGAAAGAAGGTACTTCTTGGGCGACGAAACAGGCGATTTGAATTTAGCTCAGAGGCATCATTTAGGCTTGAGGATCTTTTACATGCAGTAAATGTACTAACATAGGACAACCGGCTTTACTTCCCCTCCGAAGGAATGCGTACGAAGGATTTTTTCGCCCTTAAAAATGCATGGCTTCGATCGGGTTCGAACCCGCAAACTTGGGTATAACAGTCCAATACGCTAACCGTTACACCATCGCTGCCGCGTTACACCATCGCCGCCACATCGAAAAATTTTTAATGTTCATCATCGGATATAGTGAAATTTCTCGATGCTGTTGGTTGAGTCTCAAATGGATTGATTAATCTCTTTCATCGATTAATTTTATTTTTATTTTATTTTATTATGCCTGAATATAGAAGTACAGAGAGAGTAAGAACTCTGGAGAAGGATCTAGAAAAAATATTAATGATAAATGTACGAAGCAAACAATTGAGAAAAACTCAATTTTTAAGGACAAATAAATGTAGTGAAATTTTCAGTTCGTGCTGTTAATGCTGTTGTTCGTGCTGTATCTCTATAGTAGGATAATGGTGTTAAATTTCAAAACTAACTCTCCAAAAGTGCACCCTCTCATCGACATCCGAGAAGCCATCTATGCACCTGAGAAGAATATTTCATTGTACTTTAGTTAGTTTTGTAATTTAAGTTTATTCATTGCACTGGTATATGTCATATTTCTATGATAAAATGGGAAAAAAATCCATCTAAAAGTGTATGTTTTTGTAGTCTATGGCCATAGACAGACTTAGGTTGGTGTATTTATTAATATGGTTTACATTTTAGACAAATCATTTGGGTCTAAAGGAAAATTGAAAAATTAGGATGTAAAAATTTCATATTATAACACAGGTTTTCATTTATTATAAATAATACAGATGCTCTAGCCTTACAGGCTAATAAAATATGCAATTTACATGAATTTTGTGATGTTTTAGACACCTTGTTTGGCCTCATAGCTTTAGAATCAACAAATTATTAACAAAATAAAAATTTATTTGTATGCAGGTATATAGTTCGCCTGCCGCCCGCTAGATAGGGCTAGTACGTATCAATCTCTAAGAATGCTTATTATGAGTGCCTAACAAGTTGCTCGCCTTACAGTTTCTGCTTGTTCTTTGTACTACGATCGATTTGTGACTCATCACATCTCGATGCTTGTTGTTCCCTCTCCCCTCTGGGAGAATCTATTTAAGCGCCTGCGAGCGCTGCCTCAACGGCTTTTAGGCGGAAGGCGGAACTCCACTTTACCTATTGACAGGTCTTGGGTCCATACTACTTCGGCGCGTCGACTCCGCCCGACCGCGCGTCGGTTTTATCGGCTTCGGCCGACAGGGTAACATGGTAACGGGTGTCTTTAGGTGTAATCCTATATTATGTTGTTGTAAGAAATTTTTGTAGCGGCATTTATGCCGTATGTGAGATGGAATTGGATTGGTATATAATGTTTAGAATTATGTGTATTTTGTAAATTTCTGGTTTGATGTTGCGCTTGTGCTGATCTTTTGCTTTTGGATTGTCGTGACTGTTTCGTGTTGAGCCTTTATTTGTTGGCGGCGACTCAGTTCACTTAAATTGTGTATCTGTACTTGCCATATTTGGGCAGTCAGAATGTTGTAAACGCATTCCGCGTCGAGCCTATTGTTACAGGCGGCGGCATTGGCGTAAGATTGCGTGTCTAGGCACAGTGCGGCGCAATCACTTGTTTGTTATATAGTGTGTGCACATTATCTAATTTGTTTGTGTTGATATGTTGCAGCATCACTTAGCTTCACGTCCTTAGTAAGACGCTGGACGCGTGGGACCTCTGGAGCACCTGTTTGTCGGCGGAGCTAGAGCCCGTACGGTTTATCCGTGGTTCATTTGTACGCTCCGTCCTTGGCCCCGTGAGCTCGCTTGTTGTATGCAGCTCGGGCAACAAGCTGCTGTCGGCATTTGGTCGGCCATTGGTTTAGCAGCTTTGTGTGGTAAAAGTCAGCACACACACGTATGTGTGAGGTATAAAGTGTCAGCGCAACAAAATCCAATCCAATTCCATCAAAGTGTTGAGTGTGACACCCAGAAAAGTTGCCATGTTTGGTTTGTTCCCTGTTTGTTATTTTACTAGTTTAATTGGGCATGTAATCCAGTGGGTTTTTCATGTTGTTTCTAGCTCAAGTGAGCTCTCAAGGTTTAAATTTAGTAGTTCAGTTTAATGCCTTCTTGCTTGTATTCTGAAGGTATATTTTCATGTTTACTACAGTGTCCCATTCAATTTATGTAAGTTTTTGTAATTGAAAGGTTCTTATGTGAAGGCCTTTGTCAATTTTTGATAATGTGCGTAAGACGTCGGCACTCCTAAAATGGATACTTTGTCCGACGCTGTTTGTAATTCTGTATTAATGTTGTATTTCAGTGGGTCTTCGTGAACTAGTATTGTTACGTTCACTACCTTTTTGATGACATTTCTTGTTGTAGATTGTGTCATTCCTCGAGTACAGATATGTGTTTCCCTGTTCGAGGAATAATATAACCTTGTTATTTATTGTAATAAAGTGTTGGTTAATTTACTTTGATTGTTTCCTCATAGTAATCATTAACCTTTCTTTCCCTGGCAATCTACGTGTTTGTTCAGTAGCACGAATCTGTATTGCGTACTCCCTATTGGAATATACGCACTTCATTTTGCGAAGTCATTGCCCTAGGAATTTTTCTGTGTTAATTCCGCTGAACCTTAGGCTTATTAAACGTGGTCAGCCGGCATATTTAGTGTTCAATTGCTTTAAAGGTAAAGTAATTGTTTTGTTCCTGATTAAATCAGGTGGCGACCGTGAATTTGTTTGTATTCGCAGATTTTGCGATTTGTTTGTGTCCACAACTTCTGTTGTGTTTGATATGTCGGACCTGATGATGTGAGTAATATGTGCTTACCTCATTAACAGAAGTAACAAATGGATCACGGGATCGGTCAATTAATGAATTACATTAGTTTGCCAACGTTTCGGAATATTTAATTCCTTCATCAGGGCTAACAAACAAAAAACACAATCACAATAAATAAGGACAAACTCTTCTGAACAACAACATAAAAAAACATGAATGAACATACATGTAGAAAAATAATTACACAGATAACTAAATAAATAAATAAATACATTATATACTGTATATCTAAGTCAAGGTCATATAAAGGATACACACCTTACTAATACATATACTGGTCAAACATAATGTTCCTCCACAGCACAACTCCAATACAGAGTTGCTGAAGCACACACGTCCATAGCAGGTCCGACCATGGCCACGGCCAGAAAGAAAGTGAATGAAAAACCAGTGTATTGTCAGGACCACGTGCTAAGCAACTCCATGCCGTAACCATGCGTATCCGGTTTCATTATCATTCGGAGACTGTTGATCATAAATTTCAGGATAATATCAGAGCCAAATGTGCTAACATTATTACTAATTACTTACACAAATGCAAATTTAAGCCGCTAAGAACGACGGAACACTGGAACAAAATTGCTGCTAAAACACGTAGATTTCTCCGTGCCAATGATGATCTATTAGTTTTGAAAACTGACAAAACCAACCGCACCATCATTATGAGTGTGCAGGAGTATGATAATAAGATGGCCACTCTGTTATCGGATACGTCCACGTACCAAAAGGTTGGCAAAGATCCCACCCAGTCACTAACTAGGCATAACAATCGATTTCTAGGCTTTTTAAAGAAAACAAAATTGATTCAGCCACCAAATATAGATTAACTTGCCACAATGGTGTCAGCCCCAGGATTTACGGCCTGGTCAAGGATCACAAGCCAGGCAATCCTCTCCGACCTGTAGTGAGTTTTGTCAACAGTCCTACTTACGAGACTGCCAAATTCTTGAGCAACCTTCTCACATCACTAACATCTGACATATACAATAATTCGTTTCAATTTTACTCGACCATCAAGCAGCAGAATATTCCTTCAGGTTTTCACTTAATATCATTGAGCTCATTATTCACCAACATCCCTGTGCAGCTTGCTATGGAGATCATTGCTAACAATTGGGACAGACTTAAGGACAAAATTAAAACTAAACTAAGCAAAGCAGATTTCTTCCAATTGTTTAGCCTATGTTGTCAGGAAGGATATCTTGTTTATAAATCTCTTCATTACCGAATGATGGATGGAGTGGCGATGGGTTCCCCTCTAGCCCCTATTGTGGCTGATTTAGTCATGAACTCTCTCATAGATCATGTCATTGAACAGCTCCCATACAAACCTACTTTCATATACAAATATGTTGACGATTTAATTTTGTCTGTACCTATGGGGTTGGAACAGACCACCATAGATTGTTTCAACAGATTCCACCACAAACTACAATTCTCTATTGAGTTAGAAAAAGACCATAGTATTCCCTTTTTAGACATGATGATAATTAGGAATTTGGATGGCTCTATCAATGTCGATTGGTATAGGAAGCCCTATAAGACGGATAGGTACCTCAATTTTAAGTCTGCTCACAAACTTTCTTCCAAAATTAATGTGGCTTTGGCCTTGAAACATAGAGCACTGCATCTCAGTGATCCATGCTTTCATCAAAAAAACTTGAAAAGTGTTAAAAACATACTTATTGCAAATGGCTTTCCCATCCAACTGATAAACTCCATAATTTACAATTCTCCACCTACCCGAAAACCTGACAATAGTGGCAAAGATAACAGGCCATATAAATCCATGGTTTACATCAATAACTTATCTGAGGCACTGCATAAAACAATAGCTAATGAAAATTGCAACATAGCATTCTCGAATAAATATACTTTAGGCAACACTATATTTAGTAGACCGTATTGATAAAATGAACAACAGCAACGTTGTTTATTCTGTTCCGTGTGGTGGGTGTGAGGTCCAATACATAGGGCAAACAGGGCAATACCTAAAGAAAAGGTTATATCAGCATCAATACGATATAAAAAAAGACTCTCCTATGTGTGCCTTGGCACAACATACACAACAAACTAAACATCTCTTCAAGTTTAATGACACTCGCATAGTAGATAGAGAATCCAACTATAAGAAAAGACTATTCAAAGAAATGATTCATATCAATAAAAATTCAACATGCAATAAGAAAACCAATGTTGAAAATCTCAGCAGGCTATATATCAATATGATCAACAATTAACACCAGCAATGTCTCTCTTTTTTCTCCTTGTTTTATTTCATTTTACTTTATTTTATTTAAATTTATTTATTTTAATCTTTTCTTTTCTCACCTCCATTCTTTTAGTTATCTAACCACAGATTAACCCATTAGTATAATTTGTTTTATATTCATGCTCTAGTCCTTTTATCTTCCACATATAGGATTGTTTTGTAGATTATTGTTTTTTGACTTAATATCCCTTTAATTGGTATTATCAATAATCATTGGTTGCCATTTTTAATTGTTCTCTTTGCTCATGGCATCCTCCCAAACACTATCATAGTGAATATGAGGTAACGCACCTTTCCAATCTGTTGGTTTCAGGTTCCTTAATGCATCACTAATGTAAGTTTATGGTGGTTGGTAGAATCAATATGTTTTTTTGTAAGCAACAGTGACTATAATTACATGTAAATATAGTTGGCTGAGTGACTAATTGTTATACTTAGGTGTATTCTACCCAGTTCCATCTCTTTGTACCATTGTGTAATCAACATAGATTATGCTTGCCTAAGCCGTAGCATTAAGTTGTGCCTTTGTCATAACACACATATTTGGAATCATGTGTTTAATCATACTGGTTTAACCTAATATTGTTGTCAGGTACGCTAGCTTGTTGGGTACAGTACAAGTTAACACTTTATTACTTAAAACTTTTTAGTTCTATAAGTCAATAGAAATGTAATACTGTCTCTATGAATTGGGGTCCATATACATTTTATTGGTCAGTATTATTATTAGTATTATTACTATTATTATTTTTAAAAATATTTTCCCTCAAACAATTATTAAAATCACATGTAAATTAACCCTGGGCGTTGAGCGCTTTGCGCTTCTCGGAGTAATCCTCCTATTACTGCACTTGTTTTATGGAGTCTAACCACTCTGTTATGTCCATCCCCCCTTTTTTCTCACAGTTTATTTAAAAAAAAGGTTTTCTGTGTGTTTTAAATAAAAAATTTAAATGTTGACCTAACTTTTCATTTTAATTGAAGATGGATTGTAATACCAGTAGTAACGCGTCTCCAGGTCCCTTGGGGGGCGTTGAGCGCTTTGCGCTTCTCGGAGTAATCCTCCTATTACTGCGCTTGTTTTATGGAGTCTATCACTCCCTACATTCTCAAATCTTAATAGCAATCTCATATCTACATCCAGGGTCAGAAGGTTATAATGTATATTGGTAGTTTTGTCCTAGTATAATTATCGGTAACAGTTATATCACAATTTTATTCAATTGTATCACTCAATAGCTTAATGTGAATGGGATCATGAGAATTGAGTACTGTATGGTGGTTATCAATATTCGGGCAGAATACTGAGAGTTCCAGATTCAACTAACTTATTCATTTATTAATTTTTTTATTGTATTATTTTTTTCTTTTTTATTTATTTTTTTATATATATTTTTGCCCACCCTAGTCAGGGTTGGTATGGCATCTATATTATATATACAATATAATTTAATTTTAATTTTTAATTTTAATTTGTTGCGTCTACTTCGACGCAACGCGTCTCCAAGCCCCTTGGGGGGCGTTGAGCGCTTTGCGCTTCTCGGAGTAATCCTCCTATTACTGCGCTTGTTTTATGGAGTAATCCTCCGTTAACATTGTCTGTCGCGTCTCGTCGTAGTCGGTTGTCAAGAGGACCGCCAGGTAGCATCTCCGCGTACGCGCCTCCTACCGCGCGCTCCTGCGTCACTACCCAGCGGCCAGAATTAGGAAGGAATAAGGATAGGGGTAGGGTTTGGGCCACTTCACAGGGGTTGGACTAGCCCTTGTGAAGCAGCCGAACTCGTTGGAACAAATTTCACATGAGATTCGACAGGAATCGAACCCGTATCTCAGTGGTGAAAGGCTTGCGACTTTGCAATGAGCCACGAGTTCAGCTAATTTTAAGTATTTATGTATCAAAAATATTAATATTAATATAATAATATATAAAAAAGGGAAAAAGTAAAGTAAATAAATAAATGAAATAAATAAATAATTTGGTTGGTTGTGTTGGCAATGATGTCAATGGCTTCATTCATATGAGTGTTCCATTGATAAATATTGTAGAGTTTACGTTGGGCAAACCCCAGTTGACATGTACTCTGATTGTTAAAAACAAAAAAATTAAAATAAATAAAGAATACAACAAAAACTGACCCTATGAAATTAAGCAATATAAATATCAACACACATTCACCGGAAGTACGTAAAATACTATGATTTACATTTTCTCTCAATACTCAAGATATCTATTAAGGGTACCTTATTAATAATATAGTAATACAAATAATTGTAAACAATTGTTTTTCCGTAATACGGGTTCGGATGAAAAGATACAAAATTTTTAAAAAAAGGGTAAATAAATAAATAAATAATGATAATGAAACCGGATACGCATGGTTACGGCATGGAGTTGCTTAGCACGTGGTCCTGACAATACACTGGTTTTTCATTCACTTTCTTTCTGGCCGTGGCCATGGTCGGACCTGCTATGGACGTGTGTGCTTCAGCAACTCTGTATTGGAGTTGTGCTGTGGAGGAACATTATGTTTGACCAGTATATGTATTAGTAAGGTGTGTATCCTTTATATGACCTTGACTTAGATATACAGTATATAATGTATTTATTTATTTAGTTATCTGTGTAATTATTTTTCTACATGTATGTTCATTCATGTTTTTTATGTTGTTGTTCAGAAGAGTTTGTCCTTATTTATTGTGATTGTGTTTTTTGTTTGTTAGCCCTGATGAAGGAATTAAATATTCCGAAACGTTGGCAAACTAATATAATTCATTAATTGACCGATCCCGTGATCCATTATCCTACTACTTATTAACGGTCGGGATTTCTACAATGTATCTCTATAGTAAGAAAATCAATCGTTCTGGAGTAATATACGTTACGAAGTAATATACTTAGTATAGAGAAAGTTATGTAATGCTGCGGAAAATCGATTTCGAAATTTCAATGGAAATACACGGTTTAGGGCCCCCTAATACCGTAAAATTGTTTTTTTCAAAACGTCCGTCAGTCAGCCTGTCCGTCAGTGCCTGTCTGTCTGTCCGTCCGTCAGTCTGTCTGTCTGTCCGTCCGTCCGTCTGTCCGTCAGTCTATCTGTCCGTCCGTCAGTCTGTCTGTCCGTCTGTCAGTCAGTCTGTCTGTCCGTCAGTCTGTCCGTCCGTCAGTCTGTCTGTCCGTCCGTCAGTCTGTCTGTCCGTCCGTCAGTCTGTCTGTCCGTCCGTCAGTCTGTCTGTCTGTCCGTCCGTCAGTCTGTCTGTCCGTCCGTCAGTCTGTCTGTCCGTCCGTCAGTCTGTCTGTCCGTCCGTCAGTCTGTCTGTCCATCCGTCAGTCTGTCTGTCCATCCGTCAGTCTGTCCGTCCATCAGCCCGTCCGTCCGTCAGTCCGTCTGTCCGACCATCCGTCCGTCCGTCCGTCCGTCCGTCCGTCCGTCCGGCCGTCGGTCCCGTCGGTCCGTCGGTCCGTCGGTCCGCGTCGGTCCGTCGGTCCGTCGGTCCGTCGGTCCGTCGGTCCGTCGGTCCGTCGGTCCGTCGGTCCGTCGGTCGGTCCCGTCCGTCCGTCCGTCCGTCCGTCCGTTCGTCGTCGTCCGTCCGTCCGTCCGTCGGTCCGTCCGTTCCGTCGGTCCGTCCGTCCGTCCGCCTGTCCGTCCGCCTGTCCGTCCACCTGTCCGTCCGCCCGTCTGTCCGCCCGTCCGTCCGTCCGTCCGTCCGTCCGTCCGTCCGTCCGTCAGTCCGTCGGTCGGTCGGTCCGTCCGTGAACACTACTAGCTCCTAAACCACACGTACGATCTTTTCCAAATTGAAGAACCCCCTGTCCATCTGGATCTACTTGAAGTTGGGAATTTTTAAAAACATTCATTAAAATTTGGGGGTACTTTACATAAAGCCTCCCCGCACATTTTCAAAATTTTCTCAAAAACGGTTCCAATTTTTTGTAATTTCTTCTAAGAATAGAGTAAAATACACTTATGAAGATGGAGTAGGTCCGATTTTCACGGTAAACTCTGAATATTCGAAAATTGCAAAAGTTTGAATTTTTTTCGGCGTCTTCCTACAACTATAAAATTGAAGACACATTTTTCCTTCAAATGAAATTTATTGTCCATAAATAGTTCTTTCATTACGGTCATAACATTTTTTAAAACAATTTTAGTAGTTTTCATGCAATAGTGAGGGCAATAATTGCCATTTTAAAAAAATAACTAAAACAAGATTTTCTGAAAAACGGCTTCAAAATGTTTCTTTAAATTATTGGTAGTAGTAATGCTAAATGTACCCTATACGATGACATAAACGCCATATTGCTCAATTGTTTCGTTTTTTCAAAAATACCAAAAATGTATTTTTTTATTTGTGTCTCATGTCGGTAATATTTACATTATAGGCATTTTTTCACGTTATTATATTTATGAGTACATGTATTTTCAATAATGCCAAGTAAAGTTTCTCCAAAACTCAGCCGTTTTGTATTAAAATGAGCTCAAAATTCCACATTTTCAGAAACACTCAAACGCCAATTTGTCAAAATGGCTCCAATTTTTTTCTTTAATATTTTTCAACGGAACTATTTGCACTGTTTAATATGACGTAAACTTCATTGTGGTGTATTCCTTTGTTTTTTAAAAAATTACACAAACATATTTTTTTTAATGTGTCTCATGCCGTTAATATGCACATTTCCATTGATCTGTATACATTATTACATTTCTGAGTAAAAGTGCTTCAAATGACTTTTAATGAAGTTTTTAGAAAACTCGATATACTCCTATTAAAAAGAGCTTCAAATTTCGCATTTGAAATTATCCTTAATCACCATTTTCTTGAAAATGTCTTCAATTTTTTCAATGGAATTATTTTATTTAGACCGAGGTTCTACTCTTCTTTAATATTATTAATGTAAATTTCGGTTCTACTATTACAAAACCTAAATAATGAGAAAATGACAAAAATGTACTTTGGGCGAAAATAAATGGCAGCTGGCAAGGAGATGGGGCAACACCGTCAAGCCCGCCTCACCAAAGAAATTAGAAAACTTTACTACGAGAAAGTGGGCTATTCAGTAGCACCTCTAGTTTTTTATAAGAAGCCAGCGGGAGAAGCTCACTGCCACCTCACGCAGTGTTAACATACACTACACTTACGGGAATATTGATCTTAGTAACTGACGTGCCCGGAATCACTGATCAATCAATCAATCAATCAATCAATCAAGGAATCTTGGGGAATGAATCTATACTATCTACAGTGCGAGTCGTTTACGGTCACAATCTACGTTTTATGAATCTGCCGTTCGCGCGGGTGTCTGTCGACGGCGAACAAAGTCACGGGTGCCGGGGAAATCGGGACAGGGCGGTCGGTAGGATTGCCGAAGGCGGAAGATGGCTTTCCGCTACCGGAAATTTTAAAATGTACTCACGTTATAGAAAACGCTGGAACTGCTCACCGCGGCTCTGATACATTCTTAACATCTAAATAAGTTATGGTTCATTCGGTAAATGATGTCCTGTGATACTGCAGAGATCTGTTCCTGTAAATTGTGCCTTAATTCCTCTTCCGTATGGAGATTTATCGCATATATGCGATTTCTCAAGAATATCTTTCTCTTTGAAAGTGAACTTCGAGGGAGCCATCACAAACCGACTATTCAACAAGACTGGAAAGCATGCCTTTTGCGGGACGAGACCTTGAACTCTCCTGTCCTCAACGTTCCCAGGGGAGTTCAGCGCACCGTTCCTCGGCGAGCAGGGGCTCCCAAAGAAAACTAGGGGCCTGAGGCAATAGATCAATAGAGGCCTCTAATTTCCCCAAAGTGCCCCTTATTTATTATTATCATTCATTATTAATATATTTTAAAATTAATCCTATTTCAAATAGAGTTAATTTTTTTCAAAAAAAATATTGAAGACAGTATATTTCGTTTCAATTTTCGGGGCTCCACTTATGTTGAGGCCTGGGGCAATAAACCCTAGCTGCCCCAACCTCTGGATACCGCCGACGCGTCGCGACGCCGACGCACCAGGAGCGGTGACTCAGTGCATCAACTGATGTCACTGCTGCGCCTCTGACCGAGAGGTTCTAGGTTCGAATCCCGACGGCGACAGGAGTTTCAACACTAGCTTTTCAGGTAGGTCGAATTCAGTTGCTGTCTGGAGGAGAATACTAGCGGCTAGCTGCTCTGATCGGTAGTTTTCCGTGGTTTCTCCGATCAACGCCAGGCGAATGCCGGAGTAGTACTCTAACAAACGGACCGCGCGCGATCTTTCCTTCCTCTTCCTTGTATCCTCTCCCCTTTCACACACACACACACACCCTTACATTAACATGCACTACACGACCACATGTCTGGAGACCGATCGGGGACTTAGAACTTGTCCCAGCTGGGGCGGTGCCCCACTGGTGAGACATACCTGGTAGACGACGGTAGGTCGGCGCCAGATCTGGCCATCCGGCGGGGCAAGACCACCGCCACCTCCCGAACAAAACACGCACTATACTTACGGGACTAATGATCATAGTATTTGACGCGCTCGAAATCACTAAACAATCAATCAATCAACCGATGCCGGCGAGTGACGTAGGTCCGTCAGCCGAGCAGAATTTCCCTTCATTGGGGTACACTAATAAAATAGTCGCACTGTAGTTGGTTGTCCGGAAGACGCCGCGTCCTAGGACACAGATGCCAACATTTTGAATCGTACGGTACACTTCATCACATCTTTTATTTGTTTGGATGTAATTATCACAAGCTGCCACAGCACAATTCAGCAGTTTCCCAGAAGAACGTACTCTAAATTATGTTAATAATGTTATTGATAGGTCAAAAATTCACAAAAAGCGGTCAAAATTTCTCAAACAAACCTGTGTTTCTCATGATTTCTCATGACCCTTGAAGTTTCTCGACCGTGACGTGGTGCGCAGAACAACCAAACTTTAGCGCACTGCGCAGCCCAATGAGCACCGTCTAGAATTCGGGACCATTCTTTGCTTTGCGCTACGAGTTTACTGTTGTTACCAGCGGCCAGTCAGCGGCTAGATGAAAATATTCGCTGCTGACGAATTATATGTTAACGAACTCTTTTATTTTCATTTCTGAAATTTTTATGACAGTTGGTAATATTCCATATGATATTGGAGTTTTTGAATAAAAATTATTTAAATTTTGCTGTTACGAACTTTATTTTGTTGAGAACTAGTGATCAAGTATAATAGTGGGAAGTTTGCGAGTTGTGTACATTTCAACGAAAACTGGCCCTGAAAAATGTTTAATATCCACTGTGCTGCGTACCTTGGTGCCTATGATACTGTATATTCATCAATTCAGTGGTTTGTATTTCGAAATTTTTAGATGCTATTTAAAAATATAATTTCCATATTTTTTTCACATATCTGTATTTTCAGCGGCACTCTCGACAATCTTAACTCCGAGGGGTGGAGTCCGTTAATGTATGCATGCTCTAGTCATCATTTAAGAGTCATTGACCTCTTGTTGAGGTGTGGAGCTGGTGCTAATTTCCCTGGCACCAAAGGACTGACACCATTAATGATTGCTTCTCGCTTGGGTGCAATTGATGTTGCCAGATATTTACTTCAACACATGAACAGCATTGTGAGTTTGTTTTATTATTAAGTAGATACTGTTACTTTACTTATTAAGTAGATACACTGCATAACAGAAAGTGTAGAGTATTTACTCAGCAATATTAATTTTAATATCATTGTTCATTTGAGTTATTTTTTTTCAAAATTTTGGTACATATCAGAAATGAATTTGTTTTCTTTAGTTTTCTTTGTTATTGATGAAGCCATTTATTTATATCAAGGTTTGTGTGAAACCGATGAAAATTCGATGAATGCCACTATTAGGCTTGAACAAATCTTTTGAATATTATTAACCATTAGTAAATGTGTATGCATTTTATTCCATCTAAATTTATATTTAAATAATGAATTTGAAGTGATAGTAATTAAATTCTTATTGTATATTAACTTATTTTTATGTTTCTATTGTCCTTTTTACTAATTTTTCAATATTACTGCATAAAAGATATTAATGTCCTAAACCATTTGAAGAAATGTACAAAGTAATTGAAATAAGTATTTTTTTTTTTATTTTTTTTGTTTTTCTTTTTTTTTATTTTAATTTTTTCTCTTTCTTTTCAATTTTTCTCTTTCTTTTCAATTTTTCTCTTTCATTTCAATTTTTCTCTTTCTTTTTTCTGTTTCATTTTTTTGTCAAGATTATTAATAGTATAAAAATGCATTTAGGTTTGATATAATACTACTTCATTTACATACCCTCTCAAAATGCTAAAATTTTACTACATTACTTGAGACATAAAGAGAAATAGTATTAGCCTGTACTCTTAATTACTAACAAATGAACAAAATTGCGGAGATTTCAATGAACTAAGATACTTCTTGCCTACTTGGAATATTTTACAAATGATTAGACATACACATTACTCTGTTAAACTCATTCTAATTTTTTACAAATAGAAAATTTGTTTTTATATGTAACATAATAATCAGGTCACAAACATTTGTATTATTTCTGGAGAAGAAATAACTAATTATTTGCATGACCTTCATCATGTACCCGACACTGGTCACTGGTAATGCTCCGAGAATTGTTTGCTTTTTACATTTAATCAATTCACGATATTAAATGTTATACATTTATTGCAAATATGACGTTTTACTGTGTGTACAGTATATTGACAAGTTTCTGGTCTTACCATACTCCTTGTGGGGAAACAAAAATGCTCGCCAGAATTCCATATATGCTTCAGTTTATTATTATTAATTATAAAATTTGTTTACTACCTTCAATATCATTATTATTATTATTATTATTATTGTTGTTGTTGTTGTTGTTGTTGTTGTTGTTGTTGTTGTTGTTATCTTCATTACTAATTTCCTGATCTCGATTGCCAAACACTTGTAGTTAAGACGTTTCTCTACCTCTTTGGTTTCGTTGTTTTGATCGCTCGGCACAGCAATATCTAAAAGTAGTCACTTTTTCTCCAAATCCAGGATAAAAATATCCAGTTTGCCGCTATAGTGCGATCAGTTTGAATTTGTTTGAAATATTGCACACAGTCCAACAGACGTCACCGGTTTTGGTGAGTTTTTGTACCACTTGGGGCATGTGTTTGGAACTTCGAGGACCGCACAGATCTGCCAGTTGAGTAACTGCACACAGTGTCGTGTCTTTTCAAGTATTCGGTCTTTGCTAGAATTGGACAAACTGATCAATGGTTTCTACCGGTTCTTGGAAAATGCGCCATTTATCACCTTGAAATTTTGAAAACCGTTTTATCATAATGGCGTGTTCTCAACGTCTGATCTTGGGTAGCTATTACAACTGATTCCGATTTTGTCTTCGTTCTTCCCCTTTTCAGCTCTATAAATGATTTATCTTTATTGATCTGCATCTTGTCCATTCTTTTTAAATATTGTCCATGGAGTGGTTTGCCTATCCACGATTTCTTTAACACTTTTGTCTATTTCATGTTAAGTAGCATCAGAAGTTCAGTGCCGGTGTTATTCTGCTGGTCTTGAATCCTGCTTGTCAGGAAGCGGCCTTCATATGACCGTATAGTTGGCATACCCACTTAACAGAAATCAAAAAAAGAATATTCCAGAATTTTGTACTAATTTTGAACTAATTTATACCCAAAATTAAAAATTTTGAACCGATGTAGAACAAAATAAGCAACGTATAAGAATGGGTGCGCTAACTTAACGTTAAGTTGGCATACCCACACAAGAAAAACACATGAAATAAAAAAGAATAAAAATACCACAATTTTGTACTAATTTTGAACTAATTTATACCCAAATTAAAATTTTTGAACCGATGCACAAGATCGAAATAAGAAATGGATAAGAGTTGGTGCGCTAACTTAACGTTAAGTTAGCATACCCACACAAGAAAAACACATGAAATAAAAAAACTAAAACTTCCACAAATTTGTACTAACTTTGAACTAATTTATGCCCAAATTAAAAATTTTTAAACGATGCACAACATCAAAAACAAAAAATGGATAAGAGTGAGAAAATGGAACAAAGCCTATGCGACGGAACTTAAGCACTTCACGCTTTAACGGATGAAAGTTTCCATACATTTTGGGCAAATCATCGCTTACCACGCCTCGGTGCCCTTTACACGGTACAGAAGTGACTTATACTCATCCCTGTGGTTATATCAGTTGAATATTATGCCCGAATTTGCCTGAAAGGACTTGAAATTTATTGGCTGGCTGCTTATTAGCGAGCTACTTATGAATAGCTTGTCTTATGAGTAGTCTGTAATGTAAATGTAAATAAGATCTCCATCAATATTATCGGTTCAATATATACATCATTATATCTTTAAATGTGTTTCTATATACGAAATAATTTATACGAAATAACGAAATAAGCGTTTCCTAATTTTAAGAAAATTCTGGTATTCATAGTTTTTTGTTGGTCTTTTCCTGGGTGCGGATGTTGACTTCATGTTAAAAAGACGCCATTACTCTTAAACTGTACATTTTGACGTTCTGCGTCCGTTAAAAATATTTTAATTTAGATATAAATTAGTTCAAAATTAGTTCAAAATTCTGGTATTTTTGTTTTTTAGCGCATAGGTTATACATAGGCGATATCGCTGACAACGTTAAGTTAGCCACTCACTTTAACCATGTTTTATTTTGATGTGCATCGGTTCAAAATTTTGAATTTAGGTATAAATTAGTTCAAAATTAGTACAAAATTGTATTTTTATTATTTTTTATTTCATGTGTTTTTCTTGTGTGGGTATGCTAACTTACGTTAAGTTAGCGCACCCACTCTTATACGTTGTTTATTTTGATGTTTTACATGGGTTCAAAATTTTTAATTTTGGTTATAAATTAGTTCAAAATTAGTACAAAATTCTGGAATATTCTTTTATTGATATCTGATAAGTGGGTAGGCCAACTATACGGCCATGGCCTTTATCATTGCATTAATGAAGGCCGCAGCTTGTAAGTTTATACGTTGGAAACAATGAAAAGGACGCCGTGTACTCGAGATAGCCAAGGTGTCAAATTCCAAAACAAAGAACAAGAACTAAATGAAGTAATATTTTCGTTTTTTTAGGAATTTGGCATAAATTTCACAGACGCCGAAGGTTGGACAGCGTTGTTCCACGCAGTTTACATGGGTCAAGAGGAAACTGTCAAATTTCTTTTGAGCAACGGGGCGAAAGTAAATGTAATGTGAGTATAAAATGATACTGAAATGCAAGCATAGCCCGTCGATGTGGGTCGGTTCACGTCCTGACGGGGGATGCAGGCAGGGCTTTCAAGCATTCCTTTCTTTCACCAGTCATTTTTCTTTTTCTCCACTATTCATTATCGTTCTTTTATAACATCCTGACCTTCTTACCCTTCTATTTCACTGCCCCCCCCCTGTTTATTGAACGCTCACCCTTGTGTTTTCCGTGCATGATGACCCTTGTAGGAGGGAATGGGTGTCCTGACGGTTGAGTGGTCTGTTTGTTCCCAACTGCTACGTTGCCACTTTGCACCTAGGGATACACTTTTTACGTGTTTTGGGGAATTTCTTGTAGGCCAGATAGACTTTCTTGGAAGCCAACTCACTCCCGATCAATCGGTTCCGACTAGGTCTTGTGCTGAACGCCCGGATGAGTGGGGGAGGTCTTTGTTTCCACCTGTAAGCGTGCGGCGGGGAATAAGCCACGCCTCTCCCTGCTATATAGAACGATTTTCCTAAGGATGAGCCAAAGTGACAGTTCGCGGAAACAAGAGAACATCACGTGTATTTCAGAGAAGTATCCCTCCGCCGCGACAGCTGTTCAGCCACACCTCTTCGTAAAGTGCTAATGGCTCCTCTGAAAACATCCCTATGCAGAAATCTAAGAGTTTCGCTTAAATATATGCACGTACGCGAGTTCGGGAAATATTTAAATTTAATTACGTGTGTGGAAAATCTCTTAACATGCTCTCACAATCAGTAAAGGAAAACTGCCACGAATGTATGTAGAAAGCTCTCAATCAGAGCTCGCCACACAACAGAACAAAGGCCGGAACCACGTGCATCTGTACGCATCTCGCATTCAAGTCTCGGTTTTAAAATAAACATTATATTTATCACACAAGAAGTAAATTCAATGTAACATATAAAGGAAAAAATAATTTTTACAGAAGAGCACATAAACTGCACTTCCTAATTTCAATTATTTCTCGTGGCGCACTAAATTTTTGCGGGCGAGTTAATCACAAAAGGAAGAGTCGAAGCCATTTACAAGTTGCCAACTGCAAACGAACGAATGCGGGAAGGGATTCTAATGGGCTCAAGAGCACGACGACCACAGAACCTTCAGTTATGTTGCCAGCACTAGCTGTCATTTTGGCTCATCCTTAGGAAAATCGCTCTATATCCCCGAGGCAACTCTGGCACTTCGATGACCCTCCGTGCAGTGAGGGACCACGGGAATGAATCTGATGTTAAAATTATTTCTTTTTCTATGTGTATTTCTTCAGTATACTAGAATACTTTTGGTCATTGATTTTAATGACAGAACATTTTCCATTGTCATTGCTTTATATTATGTATTATGTAATAAATATTAATATAAAGCAATGACAGTGAAAAATATTCTGTCTTTAAAATCAAAGACCAAAAATATTCCAGTATATTGAATCTGATATCCTTTCCATGGAGAGCAAACATTCCTTCCCGCCCTCTTCCGTAAGGAAGAAGAGAATAGTTGGTGAAGCGGTCGTTTTTTAAAAGTTTATTTTGCAAAGGTTCGGATATATCGACAAAGCCCCGTTTTCTCATCATGGCGTGTAGTGGTGAGGGAGAAACATTGAAGAGCGTCAGTACCATTAAATTGGCCAGAGAGTGAAAAGTTTGGCAAGTTACGGGTGATGATTCGCCAGAGGAATGGCACAATCCTCCTCTTCGAATGACGTACTGACGAATAAATACGGAAACACTGAATTAAAGGAAATAGCCGACCTCCAGGTACATGCGTCCTCTCCCCCAAACTTAAACCTCGGCAAGTGTGTGTTGAACCATGAGGACATCTCATCAGAAACGGAAGAAAATCTGAAAGCCTTCTTTCCTGCTGAAGGGATGATTGACGTTTACATTTTCATTTACATTACGTTTACATCGGAGAGGGAATAGGGGTACTTAACTTTATCTCAACGCTGATATACACCTTCGATCGTCCATATCTGTCGGAAACAAATCATGTGGCTTTTACCATCTCCGCGTCCCGCAGTATGTACCAGTCGGTGCTGCTTTAAATGCCGGATGTTCGGCCATACTGCAGCTCCGAGTACTGCAGTGTGCAGTATGCAATATGCGAACTTTGAAAGAAAAGCTTATGTCACGATTCAAACATTCCTCATATTACGAGATTCAATCCCACATTTGCATATTTTATATAATAGAGTATATGACATTATACTTTATTCGAGTTTTATAAACGTCAAATAATTTTATAATAAAGATTTATACGATCTGTTTATACGTACCCCCCTAAGAAATTATGAATAATAGGCATGGAGGAAAAAATGTTTAAAGAGTTATGCGAGTCAAACCTCTCGAGTTTTCGCTAAATGATCCCCATTTTCAAAATTGTTTGAAATTTCACACCTAATCGCCAGTTCTTGTAAAGCAACCTGCTTGCTTGTGGTGATATTTTTGTATGATCCAACGTGAATTTCCTGTATAATTTTTCTACTTTTGTATTCCAGAGATATCAATAAACAAAATGTTCTGATGGTGGCTGCCAGAGCTAGTGAGAGGAAAGTGACAAATGTTTTTAAGGTACTTGCTGATGCTGGAGCAGAGTTTCCACGACGGGAAGCTTCTTTTATTGCGGAGAAGTATGGTAAAACATTACATTTATTCTATTATTATTATTATTATTATTATTATTATTATTATTATTATTATTATTATTATTATTATTATTATTATTATTATTATTATTATTATTATTATTTTCGTATAGCGCATTACTGACCACGCTACATGTTCTCTTCCGAGCCCCTGTTGAAAGAAAGAAAGACAGAAAGAGTGACTGAGTGACTGAGTGAGTGAGTGACGTGAGTGAGTGAGTGACTGAGTGAGTGAGTGACTGAGTGAGTGAGTGACTGAGTGACTGAGTGACTGAGTGACTGAGTGAGTGAGTGAGTGAGTGACTGAGTGAGTGAGTGACTGAGTGAGTGACTGAGTGAGTGAGTGACTGAGTGAGTGAGTGACTGAGTGAGTGAGTGACTGAGTGAGTGAGTGACTGAGTGAGTGAGTGACTGAGTGAGTGAGTGACTGAGTGAGTGAGTGACTGAGTGAGTGAGTGACTGAGTGAGTGAGTGACTGAGTGAGTGAGTGACTGAGTGAGTGAGTGAGTGACTGAGTGAGTGAGTGACTGAGTGAGTGAGTGACTGAGTGAGTGAGTGACTGAGTGAGTGACTGAGTGAGTGAGTGACTGAGTGAGTGAGTGACTGAGTGAGTGAGTGACTGAGTGAGTGAGTGACTGAGTGAGTGAGTGACTGAGTGAGTGACTGACTGAGTGAGTGACTGACTGAGTGAGTGACTGACTGAGTGAGTGACTGACTGAGTGAGTGACTGAATGACTGAGTGACTGACTGACTGAGTGACTGACTGACTGAGTGACTGACTGACTGAGTGACTGACTGACTGAGTGAGTGACTGACTGACTGAGTGAGTGACTGACTGAGTGAGTGAGTGACTGACTGACTGAGTGAGTGACTGACTGAGTGAGTGACTGACTGACTGACTGACTGAGTGACTGACTGAGTGACTGACTGACT